>CANXYC010173639.1:0-43760 GCA_948193065.1 Aleurites moluccanus
CTAATGTTATGGGAACCTATAGGGTCACACATTTAGATCGGATCGATAATAGGAATTTTAATTCATGAGATGGATTAAAATTAAATAAGCATTGGGCTAAATTGTTTAGCTAAGAACTAATATAAGCCCAAAATTTGAGCCCAGGTTTGATGGGGCGAATTAGGGTTTTATTAGTTAACCTAATGCTAGGGTTAAATGCCTATAAATACGCATATGATGTTATTTTTAGGTGAGACTAACTTTTCTGCCGTTTTTCAGAAAAAGGAAGTGAACTCTAATCATAATTCTCTTAGACGAATCTAGCAAAATGTCGTGGAGATTATCTTCTTGTTCGTGAGACGAATCAATGGAGATACGATCCATTCGTATGGATACCGTAGAGGCAGAAGGCGCAAAAGCTTCTGCTCTTGACTCAGAATCGTTCTTTCGTAGTCGAATCATCAACCAAAGGTATAAACCCTAACCTTCTGATCTGGATCTTCATATGGATCATGGAGGAAATCGAATAAAAATTTTATTCCGCTGCCCTTTTATGATTTCGATTTCCTACAGAGCATAGTTATAGACATCAAAGCTTAGGTTACAAAGGAATAGTAACTAAGTACAATATGGGTAGAGTTAAGTAAACCATAGAGCATAGGAATTCTTGTTTCGTCTTTTGTTATTTTCGTCGAGTTTGTATAAGTATTCTGTGTTTCTATAATACGTGTTCTATTTTTTGACAGTTGACAGAGATGTCCGACAACAGAGATTGGGATACCAAAGAGGCAGAGGTAGCCTCTAATGAATCTCTTGTCAGGGAGTTTTTAGAGGGACCGTCCAGATCCCGGCGGACTACATAGGAGACAAAGAGGAGTAATGACCCCTGGAGGAAGGAGATGATGCAGGGCATGATGGAGTTGCATTAGAAATTAGCAGAATTAAGGTGGGAACAACAGAATATGCTACCACCTCCAGCACCAATAGCAGCACCAGTTCCTATTACTCCTACAGCTCCTGTGCAGCCAACTGTGGTTCCTGGAGAGCCTACTGTACAGGGAGCCCGCCGAGTTATTGATGAGGGTGCAATATCTATGTTTAGCTTTTTAAAGCTAAATCTGCCAGAGTTCAGGGATGACAGAGGCGATGAGTCGATCGATTTTCTTGAGCAGGTAAAGAAGGTAGTTAGGAGACTACCTTGTTCAAATATCAGAGTAGTTGAGCTAGTGGGTTTGTTACTGAAAGGTAAAGCTTGTACGTGTTTTTCCAAACGTATGGAGCCCAAATTGTATGGTGATCATCCTCTTACTTGGGCAGAGTTCAAACAGGAACTGATTGATGAGTTCCTGACAAAAGGGGTGAAGACCAGGAATCTAATACAGTTTGAGTAGCTTAAGCAGGGTAGTAGGACAATGGAGGAGTATGCTAAGGAGTTTATCAGATTGAGCAGATATGCCATACAGATTGCTCCTACTGAGGCAGATTTGATTAGCAAGATCAGGAGGGATTTACATGCCTCATTACATAATGTCCTACTTGCTACAGAGTTCACATCTCTTACTACTATCATTGACAAGGCTAATCAAATGGAAGAAAAGTACAAGTCAAAGAGAGCCAAGAGGGATTAAAAGAGGAAGGGAGGACCTGGATCACAAGGCAGAAGAGGAAAGAGCAACTCCCAGCCTAGACAAATTGAGCCAATGCCCAGGTTTGATCAGAGACCTCCGTTTGGCAATCAGAGGAGGAGGACACAGATTAGAGGAACTCCAGTGCAGTCAGCACCTGCTTATTCTTAAGGTTTTTCTATATTTGCTGCACAGATGCCTAGTGTGCCTATTTATAGTTTTTGTGGTAGAAGGCACGAAGGGGAATGTCGATGTCAGACAGGTGCCTGCCTGAAATATGGGCAGCATGGTCATTTCATCGGTAGATGTCCTTTATGGGGTGATCAGCAGTCATCTGCTACAGTTTCCCAGCCTACTGTTCAAATGAGACAGAATGTTGCTAGAGAGACTCCTGATAGGGGCAGAGGCAGAGGACAGGCCCCAAGCAGCAGTCAAGCCCCGACGGGCAGAAGACATGGGCGAGTTTTTGTAGTGAACACTCAGGAGGTATAGAGATCTGATAATATGGTTACAGGTACTATTTTAATATATAATGAGATTGTTGATACATTGTTTGACTCTGGTGCTACACATTTATTTGTTTCACCATTGTTTGTACCTAAGTTGAAAAAAGAGAGGCAGTTATTGAGTGTGCCACTAGAGATAGTTACACCTATGGGGAGAGTGTAGAGGTGAATTATTATTATCCTGGTTGTGTGATTGAGATAGATGATAATATTCTACTTGATGATTTGATAGAACTGCCTGTGTTAGAGCTTGATGTGATACTTGGTATGGATTGGCTAATGACACATCATGCAATTATTGACTGTTATGAGAAGAGGGTTAAATTTTAGCCTAAGGGAAAGCCAGAGTTTGAATTTCAGGGTGATAGACGGGAATCCAGAATTAGTATTGTTTCTGCTATCCAGGCTAGAAGGATGATAGGGAAGGGTTGTTCAATATATCTAGCACATGTAATGGATGTACAGAAGACTTTAACAGGGATTGATTAGATACTAGTAGTCCAAGAATTTCCTGATGTCTTCCCAGATAAATTTCCAGGATTACCCCCAGATAGGGAGATAGAGTTTGAGATTGAGGTGTAATCAGGCACCGATCCGATATTCATTTTCTATACAGAATGGCACCAACAGAATTGAAAGAGTTAAAGGTGCAATTGCAGGATTTATTGAATAGAGGATTTATTAGACCGAGCAGTTCTCCGTAGGGTGCTCCAGTGTTGTTTGTTAAAAAGAAGGATGGCTCTCTGAGGATGTGTATTGATTATAGGCAGTTGAATAAGATGACAGTGAAGAATAAATATCTATTGCCATGAATTGATGATATGTTTGATCAGTTGTAGGGTGCCAGTCATCTCTCTAAGATTTATCTGACATCTGGGTATCACCAGTTGAGAATCAAGAAGGGAGATATACTCAAGATTACTTTTAGGACCCGTTATGGGCATTATGAGTTTCTGGTAATGCCATTTGGGTTAACTAATGCACCAGCTACATTTATGGATCCGATGAATAGGGTGTTTAAGCCATTTTTAGATAAGTTTGTCATAGTGTTCATAGATGACATTCTTATCTATTCCATGAGTGAGGAAGAGCATTCAGAGCATCTGAGGATAGTACTGCAGACACTTCGAGAGCATCAGCTGTATGTTAAGTTGTCTAAATGTCAATTTTGGCTAACTGAAGTATGTTTTCTAGGGCATATGGTTTGTAAAGATGATATTAAAGTAGATCCTCAAAAGGTTAAAGCAGTTGGAAATTGGCCTCGGCCTACTAGTGTTTCGGAGATCCATAGTTTCCTTGGTATGGCAGGATACTACAGAAGATTTGTGAAAGATTTCTCCAGAATTGTTGCTCCATTGACTAAGCTAACTCGAAAACAGGAGAGGTATCAGTGGACGAAAGAATGTGAGAGCAGTTTTCAGACTTTCAAGTCTTGCCTCACGAGTGCTCCAGTGTTAGCATTGCCATTAGAGGATGAGAAGTTTACAGTGTACTGTGATGCTTCCGGAGTTAGATTAGGGTGAGTTCTGATGCAGAATCGGAGAGTGATTGCTTATGCTTCTCGACAATTAAAGAAGCATGAGATGAATTATCCGACTCATAATTTAGAGATGTCAGCGGTAGTATTTGCACTGAAGATCTGGAAACATTATCTGTATAGGTCTAAATATGAAATATATACTGATATAAGAGTTTGCGGTATATACTTCAGCAGAAGAATTTGAACCTCCGGCAGCACAGATGGGTTGAATTGCTTAAGGATTATGATTGTAAGATCCTTTATCATTCGGGTAAGGCTAATGTTGTAGTGGATGCACTGAGCCAAAAGTCTATGGGCAGTCTAGCTCACATCTCATTTTCCAGGAGACCATTGATCCATGAGATGAAGGAGTTAGCTGATATGAGTGTAAAGTTGGATTTGGGATCCCAGGATCGTAACCAAGCTCTGATAGCCCAATTTCGGGGTAAGCCACTATTGATCAATGATATTAAGGTGGCACAGTATAGGGATCCATATCTACTGAAGCTTAAAAAAGATGTTCAAAATGGTAAGAAGTCAGAATTTACAGTAGAGGATGATGTACTGAAGTGTAGGAAAAGGTTATATGTACCCGACATTGATGGACTTCGGGATTGGATTATAAGAGAGGCTCATTATTCTTCATATAATGTACATCCAGGAATTACCAAAATGTACCATGATTTAAAGGATGTTTATTGGTCGCCTGGTATGAAGAGGGATGTAACTCGATTTGTTTCTTCTTGCTTAGCCAATCAGCAGGTTAAGTTTGAGCATCAGAAGCCGTCTAGTTTACTTCAGGAGATAGAGTTGCCAGAGTAAAAAATGGGAGCAGATTACTATAGATTTTTATAGTTGGTTTATCGAGGACTACACGGGTTATGACTCCATATGGGTTATTATGGATAGATTGACAAAGTCTGCTCATTTCCTCGAGGTTAAAACCAACTATTCAGCAGCTTAGTATGCACAGCTTTATGTTGATAAGATTGTACGGCTTCATGGAGTACCATTGATGATCATATCTGATAGAGGTACGCAGTTTACTTCTCGATTTTAGCAGAAGTTCCAGGAAGCTATAGGTATCCAGTTACGGTTCGGTACAGCTTTCCATCTACAGACCGATGGACAGTCAGAGAAGACAATCCAGACATTGGAGGATATGTTGTCGTTATATGTTCTAGATTTTAAAGGTAACTAGGATCAGTATCTGCCGCTGATTGAATTCTCCTATAACAACAGTTACCATTCTTCTATCGGAATGGCTCCTTATGAAGCACTGTATGGTAGGAAATGCAGATCTTTGGTATGTTGGATGGAACCAAGTGAGAAACAGTTAGAAGGCCCAGAGTTGGTAAAGGAGACGATGGAAAAGGTGCCTATTATTAAGGAACGGATAAAAACCGCTTTCAGCAGACAGAAGAGTTATTCAAACCTGAAGCTTAAAGATGTTCATTTTGTAGTAGGTAACCATGTTTTCCTTAAAATCTCACCAATGAGAGGTGTTATAAGATTTGGGAAGAAAGGGAAGTCGTCACCAAGATTTGTAAGCCCATTTAAGATACTTGAGAAGATTGGCAATGTGGCATACAAGTTGGTTCTTCCGCCTAATTTAAACCATGTTCATCCGGTGTTTAATATTTCTATGCTGCGAAAGTATGTAACTGATCCATCACATATATTGGAGGTACAAGATATTGGGGTTAATGAAGACTTGTCATATAAGGAGCTACCAATGGAGATTGTTGATCGACAAGTCAGACAATTGCGAAATAAAGAGATCCCAATGGTAAAAGCGCTTTGGAGGAATCAGACGATGGAGGAGTGTACATGGGAGAGTGAGCAAGACATGAAGGACAAGTATCCATTCATGTTCCAACATTAAGGTATGTGTTTATTTTAAATTCGAGGACAAATTTATTTGAAGGGGATAGAATATAATACCCTAGAAAAGCCTACCATAATTGAATGTTCATATAATCAGTTTTTAGTTTGGAATCATCGAAATAACTAAAAATTATTTTTGAGATACAGCTAGAATGCATATGAGTTACTGTTTCGGAAAACGTCGATGTCAATAACATTACCGAGAAAATAGCAGTCCGGTCGATAGATGAATTTCTAATTCTGATTAGTGGGTAAAGAATCATATAAATATATGTGTAATTATGGTGAAAAGAAAGAGATGAAAAATGTTTAGAAGCACTGAAAAGTAAGTAATGGTAAAATCGTAAATAAGGTGAACTTTGGGGTATAGTGGAAAATCGACTGTCTGAGTTTCAGAATGGATCTGAAACTATTTTTATAATAAAGTATAAATAAAAATAAGCTATTTGAATCCCCACTTTGAAATCTAAATCCCAACAGAATTGTCATAATAAATTACAGAAGAAGTTGGGGTCAAAGTTCAATTTATGGATTGTTTAAGGACCTAAATATAATTTGCCATTCTTAACTTAGTATATAAGCATGCCTTAAGAAAATTTTGACCATCTTCTTCCTTGCTTTCCTTGGCTGAACCACATATTCTCTTCTCCCACCATTTTCATGCATTTTTCTTAAAGAATACTTGAATCCAACCTTATTTCTTCCATTTCCAAGCTATTTCTCACCTTGAATCACAAAGAATTTCAAGAACTATTGGCTTGTGATTTTCGGGTGGAACTTCAATTTAAGGTAAGGAAGTGATTTCTTTGGTTTAAAGGTTAATTTGTATGTTTTAGATGTTAAATATGATGAGTTTAGTGATTAATTGCATCAATTGATGCATATGGTAACTTTTCCCCAAATTGAAACCCTAAACCTAAGTTGTGTGAATTGAATCTTTGATTTTGTTAATTGGAAGCTAATGGATGGATTATTTATGGTTGGTTTGATGTAGAAAAGCAAATTGAGGAAGATTACCATTTTTGCCTACTTTGAGGAACTTGGTGGCAAATCAATTTTGATGGCTTGTTTGAAGTGCTAGGTGAGTTTAATATGCATCAAATTACATGCCTAATGTGTTTGAATGTTGATTGGAAACCATCCTTGTTTGACCTATTTTGGCCGAACCTCATTTACTATTCATTGCCTTGAATTTTGGTTGTTTTTCCTTTGGAATTCTAAGCCTATTTGATCCTTTAATTGTTGTTTGTTGTTGGAAATCTATTACTTATTGAAATGCCTACATTGTGAGTTGTTGTTGATTATTGAGAAAATATTGGAGTTGCACTCAAACTATGCCAATTTGTCCATTCATTATTGCACACCATATGTTCAACAAAATATCTAGTTCATTTTTTCATAGGTCTATCACTTGTTCATCCATAGGCCTACCATTTGAATGCCATCATCACCAGCGACATTGGCATGCCAATTGTGCCAACCTTTTTTTCATGTATGACCAACCTATGTTTCATCCCATTGTTAATTGCCAAACCTATTGCCATGGAATATCTACTTGTTATTGCTATTCTATTGTTAATATTGCAACTTAATTTGATTGATACAGAGTTATTGATACTTGGTGATGCCATTGTTGTGTAATGGTATCTAATGACTTGTTCCATACTTTTATTGACTATGGTGTGATTTGACAGAGCTCTCACTCCTACAAGATAGTGGGTACATACTATTGGCAATGTGCACATTGTATAATAATACCCTAGCTGGGAAGGGTTAACAGTCCTAACCATAAAACCTTATCAGTCTTATGTTGACTGATACATGATGATACATGTGATATGAGTTTCATGGCCCTACATTTGTCTTATCCATGTAATATATTTTCCATTAACCGAATTATTACTTTTACAGTCATCTACTGTAACTTGATTCTGTATTTTGATATTCTTAATCAGACTTATATTATTATTTCATCTACCTATCCTCTATTGATATATCAGTTTATGTTTATGATCGATGCATATTAGATTCACTGAGTATCTTATATACTCGCCCTTTCATTGTTTCCCATTTCTAGGTGTAGAGTAGGAGGCAGAATCCCACCTATTGATATCTCTGTGGATTTATGCTACTTGAGTGACAATGTAATTATATTAAACATTGCATTTTGTATGTTTATATTTTAGCTGCTCCATGGGTTATATATGGTTTAGTTAGTTTATGAACATATATGTATGGCATATTATGGAGTATAATTAATGATGTGGCATGAGATAATGATTGTTACAACCATTTGCAGTAAAATTTACAGATAGATTACAGAATGCCAGAATGAATAATGATTAAGTAATTGATTAATAAATTGATAGTAATTGATAATTGTATGTGATACTGGGTTCTACGAGTGCCCATCGCCTCTAGCATCTCCTGCATCTTAGGACCGTCGCGTCGCGAAATCGGGTCATGACAGTCTGCCAGTCCTAGAGCCTGGTGGCTGCTAGGTTTTGGAACTCTAGTTGTCTCTCCTCCTTTCTTTGTGTGTTGGTCCCTTTTTTTTTAAAGAGTTTCAATCCCATCATTCACTCCCATGGTGAAGCTCTCCATATCTTCTATTTGAATTATCTTGTATCTTTCCATATCTTCAATTTGATTTATCTTTAATGCACCTTTGAATTTATTTGAATATATGTATCTTAAATTATATCAGAGATACACCATTTTGATAGAAAGATCATAGCTTTGAGTTTGATTGAGAGGAGTGGCCACGGGCTTAGATGAAGGAGGCATGTGTTTAGAGGCTAAGCTCTATGCCTTTGGGAAAAGACCATGGTTGTGGGGTTGTTTGGAGGCCTCCCCACGACCTTGATGGTAACCCACAGTCGTGCACCATTTTATAGAGAAATGGCATGGTCTCAAAGGAAACTCATGGTTATGGCTAGGATGAGAGAGCTTCACCGACATAGAGGGAGTGGCATGGTTGTGTGGTTGCTTGGAGCTCCCACGACCTTGGCCTTCACCCAGTGCTTTGAGGACCTTGGAGGCTCCACAGCTTGGCTTCTTAACAAGACCTTGGGGCCTTTTAAGGGTTTCATTCCTTTGGCTTCTAGTGCCATGCTTTAGTGGCTTCCATCTAAGTTAGCTTACTTTATTTTGATTCAAAACACCTACAAAAGAGACTTAAATACACAAATTTCTACAGTATGCTCATTAGATTCATTTTATTAAAATAATAAATAAAAGCAACTAAAACCTATTAAAAATATAAATAAAAGTGTTTAATTATATAGGATAAGGACAAAAATGTGACAACACCAACTCCTAAATAGGAAGAATACTTGGTGTGTAAACTAAGTATTCTTCTATGTAGTTAAAATAGGTTCCAAAATAGTTTATGGTTCCTAAATAATAAGTGAGAAAACATCCAAAATAATTTGTAAATTCCTTGAAAGTCAAGTACTTGCATACTTTCTTTTTATTTTGACTCGAAACTTCTCCTTTAGTAATTAAAAAGGAATTAAAACTATAGGCTATTCAGATAATAAAACTACCACTATAATCATGATCCTCAGTCTCAGTCACAATCCCAACCTCCCAATACCACAACCGCCTCCCGTGCTCTTTTGTCTGACTCTTTTTCTCTCCTTGTTTTCATTGGTCTCATCGGTGCGTGGATTATTTTTACCTATTTTAACCTTTGGATTAGTTTCTTGTTATTCTCAAATGACCTTTCTAAGATTGTGAAATCCTAGGTATTTTGGTCGTGTTGACTATTACTATTGTCTTTTTTACTAGCGTTGGCTCGCTTTTAATCTCTGCTTTAATGGTTGGATTGGCTATCGTGTGTGCACACGGTGCATTTAGAGTGCATGAGGATCTGTTTCTGGATGATCAAGAGCCTGCAATGTTGGATTCCTCTCTTTTCTCGGTGGCACTGCCTCATTTGTCGCCGCTGTGGCTGCTCTCGTGTGTTTGACGAGGACACAATTTTTTCTTAGTTATTCTAGTGTATTTTTTATGAGAGAAAGGTGAAAATTTAATTTTTTTCTATGATCTGAAAGTAATTCAATTACAGTTTTATAAATTAATCTAAAATCTGATGATATTTTAGATATAATTAATTGATTTGCCTTGTAATTTAGATCCTGATTATAGAGATTTTTATATAGGCAAAAATACGCAAGATATTTATTAATTCTCTGTATGTTTTAATCCATAACATAATAATAATATTAATATTATTATTAATAATAACATTATTTTTTTTAAAATTAAATGTGTGTTTTGTTGTATTTTCAAAATGGTTTAATTAAAGATATAAATTCTTAAGAAAAAAATAGAAAGTTTAGTGGTAAAAATAGAAAAACAGTGAAAATTTAGTGATTAAAATAAAGAAATATATTATGCTGATGTGTCCATTTGATTCATCATATTATACTGATGTGACTGTCACGTGTTCTGATTTGACAAAAAAATACGACATAATATTATCTGGTGAAATAATTTTTAAAATATAGTAATCAATTGATAACTTTTTTTCCGTTATTGATCACAATAAAAAAAATGATAAAAATTTAGTGACACTAATACTAATTAACCCCCATTTTTTAAAATCAAAACATTCTCTTAACAAAGGATTTCATCTTATGTCGCATTATTTGATACCTCGTTATTGGATTCCAAATTGGATTCAAGTTATGGTAAAACTTAGTGTATACAATAGGATATAACACTTGTAAAATGAATAAGAAAATCTGCAACGGTAATCTCAATAGTATGTATAGTAAGTGCATTCTAAAAAGAAAAAACAATGTAGCAAGTGAATTCTCAATATATATATATATATATATAAGTTTGTTATTATTTATCAGATATTTACTTTTTCATTTTTTTTCATATTAACATGTATATAAGTACATATCTACTTATCATATATAAATATAATAAAATACATATAATTTATATTATATAAATTAATCTTTGCAAAAAAATATTTTAAAAACTAATTGTTAGATTTATTTTATAAATTTAGAATTTAATTATACATATATGTGTATGTTCGCGTGCATTTTATTTATATTATAATTTATAAATAAGTATATAATTAATATTATATTATTATATTTATAAATAAATTTTATTGATCTAACCAATTAAGTTTCTCCTTCACATTCAATCTATTATATTATTATTTTTATAAATAAATTTTATTGACCTAATCAATTAAGTTTCTCGTTAAAATTTAATTTATTATTTCCATAAAAAAAATTTATACATTTTTCTCTTAATTTTAGACATATATAGATATAATTGAAAACATAGGGACACAAAATTTTAATTAGAGTTACATTAAAATTAAATTAGATAAGCATGGATATGGATTCGGAATTATCCATCATACAATTAAAATTAACATTTTTAACATATACTATTTATGAAAAATGAATATCGAAACTCAATATTTTTTTTTATTATTGTATTAATACTAGTCCTTATAAATTTAAAAATCTCAAATCAAATCATATATTAATTTAAAAATAAAATATTTCAGTTGTGTTTCAAACATTTTACATGTGTTTCATTAATTATGTTATTTCCAAGTCATATCTTACAATTAAAATATTTTGATACATACAAAATTATGTTCAAGTGCGTATAATATGAAAAATTAAATATTTTTTAAAAGTATTTTTGCATCCTAGCTTAAATTAAATTAAATATAAAATAATATTAAAAATTAGTAATCTTTGATTTTACTTCAAATTACAAATGAATTAAAATTATTATTATTAAAATTTACAAATAAATAATTAAAATTTAAAATATTCATTGTCAAATTTAATATAATACAACTAATTTAAAATTTTTAGTACAATTAGACATTCAAAATAATAATTTTTAAAGTCTCAACAAGTACCCATCCATGAGCATAGCACTATATGGACCTTATACACATCGAAATTAATGATGATAGTGATGACGTGGCAAATACCCAGATGCGTCACTGAGATTTCATTGCTTAAATTCGAAGACTAAGCAGAAAATTCAATTTAATTTAAGTATTTTAATATTTTATTTATATAATTCACGAATCAGATTAAATATTTATTTTTATAGAATATTCAATATATATTATATATTTATATAATAATGTTGGATTCAAGCTCCAACTTAATCTACTTGAGTTATAATTTTCAAGAATAATGTATGATTTCATTTATTTTAATGGTATAATCGAATATAACACAAGTTTATTTGGTTATAAATAACTAATTATATAGACATTTGCAACCAACAGTTTAGCCATTTTTAATAGCCAGTTATTTATAACCAACCATCATTTGCATTGTCTCTTTTGAGTGCTTGTTTGTTTTAATTTTTATCTCTTGTATTTTTTTCATAAATCCTCTAGCATTCACATAGCTGCTTTGCTTTATATTTCTAGTACAGAAGAAGAGACTAATTGAGGAAGTGACAGCTATTTGAAGAAGTATTGCAAACGAGGTGTTATTGTTTTGTACTGATTTGTTGCTAAAGTTGCAGAGGTGTTAGTGTTAATTTGCGGACTAACCGACTGAAATTTCTATTATAAATGGGATGCTTTTTGAGCCAAATAAAAAAAATAAATCTTTAATTGCATCATAACAAAACAAAAGAGTTTAAGTGATAAATTGATATAATATAGGGACTTTTTTATATTTTTACCTATGATACTTTAATATTCTTGGTGACTAAATGTTATAATTATAAGGTTAATGGGTAGGAATGGTAATTATATCTGATCCGTCATATATTTGTTACTTTTAATAAATGAGACGAGATAATTATTTTTTTAATCTGCGAGTTTCGATCGAATTAGAATAATGATAATATAAATATTGAGTTCAATTCAATTATATATATTATATGTTTTTTTATTTTTTAATATTTTATTTATATATTTTTTATATAAAATTTAAATTATATTATATGAATATTTGAAAAATATATCTTATAAATAGAAGTTTTTTGAGCCAAATAAAAAAAATAAAAAATTTTAATTACACCGTAATAAAAGCAAAAGAGTTCAAGTGATCAAATTGAAATAATACAGGGTTTTTTTTTGTACTTTGGCCCATGATTCTTTAATATCCTTGGTGACTAAACATTCTCAAAAAGGACATTATATAATTATAAGTCTATATTAATACTAATGTAATTAGATATATTTTAATTAAATTTAATATATTCAAATATATTTATATTAAATTATATACCATTACAGTATATAAAAAATTACCTATGTTCGAAATGAACCAAATTCTCTATTAACAAACAACAATATTTGTGATATTTTCTATCATCAACAAGCAAGAAACATTTTGATGCTATGTTAGGGATGAAATGGACGAGAAATAAATGCATAGAAAATTGTTAGCAGCTCTTTAGCTTTATTCTCTATTGTTCTTTTTATTTACCTATATATCTTTCATTCCCCCAACTTCCCTAATTTTCTTCTGCTCATTTATCAGTGAAACTGACAACTGCTAATCAATAAAATGGATTCACATGAGAAACGTAGCTTGCCTGCATTTATCACATTGGAATTCTCCCGAGTCCTACATATCAGGTTTTTTCAATATATGAAGCTTTAACAATAAGTGAGCTGGGAAAGATAGACATTTAACTTGTTCAAAAATTTGACTGCTGTACAAGCACCTTTCACTTAGAACACTAAAGACGAAAAGGGTCTTGATTTTGCTTCCTGCACTCCAAATTTGATTTTCATAATTTTTTACTTTACCAGTACAGTTTTTTCATCACTTTTTAAGTATTCCAAGTGTGTGTGTCTATATATATATATATATATATATATATATATATATATATATATATATCCGACAGGATTAAAGGAACAACCAACACTAATAAAAATAGTATTTAAAATAGTATTAAATTACAGAAATTTAAAAATGAATAGATATTTCACATATTTTTGTTGTGCAAGATTTTTTATGAAGACAAGCATAGAGTACACGTCTTATACTTAAAAATAGATGTTTAAAATTTTTGAATTGTAATAAATACCTTGTATTGATATTTGAAAAATATAAATTACAGAAATAATGATATAAGGGTTTGAAAGGAAAAACTTCTTAGCACTTACAGGATTTTTTCTCAAAAACTCTTTTTTTTGCTAAACTTAGTTCTGACTATTGTTAAGAATATGTCTTCCTTATATGGAGAAAATAAAGCAGATAGATTTTGAAAGAAAGAACCAGCAATAATCTCATGTTTCTGTTTTTTCAAACTTCACATGTGAAGACTGTAATTTTTTCCGTCTTTTTTGAAAAGTAGATGTCTTTCACTATAAATATTTTATTCTTGTCGGCTACTGTAGTGTCGGCAAATAAAATAGCTACTGTAATATCGGCAGACAAAATAGCTACTATAGTATCGGCAGAAATAAAAAAGAAAAATTATAATATTGATAGTAAAAATGATTTTATTTTTTCAAAGATAATGGAAATACAAAATATAAATAATAAAATATTTTTCTTTTACTTTTTTTCTTTCTACCTTAATGAGGTGACATAAAAACCTTTACATTGAATTTTTTAAAATCTACCTTTTAATTGTTGGTAGAATACCAAAACAGTCATCTTCATTGTCATCTCTTAAATTAATAATAGGTTCAGAAGAAGAGTTTGAGCCGGAGCTTGAGCTGGAAAACACTAGTTTTAAAGAGAAAGATTTATTATCCAACATTTGTTGAATTATAGCATAAAAATCATCATCAATTTGTGCAGTGGCTAATTTTGAAAAACCAAAAGATCTCTGTGCTAAGAAATTTGTGATTTCAAGAGGGCACAAAAGGCAATTATTCTTAACTAGCCAGTTTTGGATAAAAAATTTTATAATTCTGTTGTTGAAAGAATCCCACAATTTGACTTTAAATATCCTTATGAGAATACACTGTACATCCTGTGTATGATTATAATGGAAATACCAAATACATACCTAGGGCAGAAAGAATTTTGAACAAAAAAATAAGAAAAGAGTAAAATCTTTTTTATGTGTTTGAAGATTTGTAGGCTTTTTTGAACAGTTCAAAACAAGGTTGAAATTTTAGAATCATAGTCTCTGAAATATTTCCAAAATAATTCCACCATTGAATGAACCAATAGGATAGGGAAGCAGTTTAAAAAATTTTTTGAAAGTAAAATAACCAAGAGTGGCTATTACCTTCATTTTGAATATAAAAAGAATTAAATCATACCTGCTGGTAATTCCAGTAGTTGTAAAGGTGACAATGATTAATTCTAATATGGAGATTAGCTGTAAAAGTTCTTAATCTGTTCAAGTTTTTCCCCATTCTTTTGGATGAAAAATGTTTTGAATGGTGCAGGTTGAATAGGATGGATATGGTTGATCTATATGCTTTTTGAAATGTTTGAATTTGGCTGAGTCAGTTACTTCCAAAATGGATAGGTAATAGGACTGTGGTTTTGTTTTAACTCAGTTTGAAATATCATCCTTTTAAAAATAAATTTGAAATTGCTTTGGACAGATTTTCTATATAGAATCCATCCTTCATTGCTAAAATATTTTCAAAATGATTTTTCTCCAAATATTCATTGATTTTCAAAAACTATTTTTTCTTTGAAATAACAATCTCAGAAACATTTGGAGGATTTGAAATGTTTTGAAATGGAGTTTAAGAGAGAAAAACCATCTCATTTTTTAAAATAGTAAGAATTTCTTTACCTTTGTCCTCTCTTGAGGAAAAAGGTTTTGAATAGGGATCTTGTGATGTTGGGGCCTGTTGGACTTTTTGAAGGGCCATAATCAACTCTGGATTTTGGGTGAGCTGTTTAACCCAGTTTTAAATTTGGACCGCCTTAAAAATTTGGTCCGGCTTTGAAGTTTGTTTTTCCTCAAGCATGTCAGCCCATGATTTAATGGGTTGGACAGAAGAAGGTTTTGAAATTTTTTGGACTTGGCTCAAGGCCTCATCTTTGTTTGAATTTTTGTTTGGGCCTTTGCCCTTATCTTTGAACTTTCTCGGCATTAAAACCTGTTTTGAAGAAATTCTCTGGTTAGAAAGTCTAGTATTAAATTTGTATCTCCTTTTATATATTCAATTTCAAAATCAAATATAGAAAGGATTGCTTGCCATCGGGCAAAACTCTGTTTTGAAGCAATATTTTGAACATCTTTTTGCAAATTTTTTTTGCAGATTTACAATCAAATCTCAAAATAAATTTTTGATTTAAAAGATCATTTTGAAATTTTGAAATGCATAAAAGAATTAAAAGAATTTCTTTTTTTTTTATTGTAGAATAATTCTTTTGACAATCATTCCAATGTGTAGATGTGAACTGAACTATGCATTCCCGCCAATTTTAAAATTGTTTTAGGATTCTACCATATCTTATATTTAATGCATCAGTCTCCACTCTTTTTGGAGTTAGGGGATCAGCTATATGCAGACAGAAAATTTCTAAAACTTATTGTTTAATTTTTTCAACAATCCTAGTATGCTAGTCAGACTACGGTACTGGATTTTTTCTTAACCTATCATGCAATGATTTTACTAGATAGTTAATATTTGGATAAAGATCTAAAACATAATTCAGACTTCCTAAGAACCTTTGCAACTGTGTTTTATCTAAGATTTTGTCAAGAAACTTAGGTGCAAATGCAATGGATCTCTCAATTGGTGTTATGGTGCCTAGAGTTATGTAATGACCCAAAAACCCAACACGTGTTTGAAAAAAAGAAATTTTGGATTTTGAAACTATTAGATCATTTTTCTTTGCAACATGCAAAAATGTGTGTTTGGAATGTTGTTTAATTGAGTTTAAAAAAAATTAATACATCATCTTTGAAAAAATTAATGCATTATCAATATAGACGATGCAAAAGTTTGAATAGGTATTAAAAATGTCATTCATAATCCTTTGAAATTCTGAGGGAGAATTTTTCAAGCCAAAAGGCATGACATTCCATTCATACTGTCCAAAAGGGACTGTAAATACAGTTTTATATCTATCCTTAGGATGTATTTGAATTTGCCAAAAATAAATTTCATATCAAATTTTGAAAATATGAAATTTGAATGCAGTTTTAAAAATAAAACTTTCTTGTTCAGAATATGATACCTAATCTATTTTAAAGGCTTATTCAGAAGTTTGAAATTAATCACTAGTCTAGGTGTTTCTCTTTCTATTTCACTATTTTTGTTGACATAGAAAGCTGCACAACACCATAATGATTTGGATTTTGAAATCAAACAATTAAACTCTAAATCTAGAATTTCTTCCCTATAATGTTGTTCTAGGGTTCCATTCATTTGAATAGGTATGACTTTGGTAGGAATTTGTCAGTCATCAAAATCTTTTTCATAAGACAAATCAACTATGTGTTGTTTTCTATTCCAAAAAGCATTTGGAAGATCTGAACAAATTTCCTATTCAATTATTTTTTTGAAAGTTTGAAATTTTATTTTGAATCTATTTTTGAATTATTTGAAAATTTACATCTTATTGCAAATGCATCAGATGTGTTTGTTTCCTTTTATTAAAGAATTAATCTCAAAATTATAAATGAAATGTACTTTTATAAGATTGAAATTCCTTTTTTTTAGGTCTTTCAATAAAAGGAAAAATGATTTTGGATTTCCTTATTTTGTAAACAATTCATTCATTAGTGACTTTATAGAGAGTTATCAAATTAATAAATAGAGTCCCTAATATAACCATCTGATTTAGGTTTTTTGCAATAATGAAAATATTATTTAATGTAATAGTTTCATTGACCACTGAAACTTCATTTTTTACGCCAATGGTCAGTTTGAATTTATTGGCCATTGAAAGAGTTTCATTTGTTGTTTTATGATATCGATATCTTTTGGGAACCAAATCATACCTAATACAGATGAGATATGCTCCTGTATCAAATAGTACAATTGTTTCCAATTGGAAATCATTTGAAAAAATAATTTTGATTTGAATTAAATATTTTTGAAAAATGATTTCTCTCAAAATATTTATAAAATTCTCTGAAATTTCTAGAATTGGAGATTCAAAATTTTCTAATTAATCTTCTGAATCTATTTCATTTTTTGAATCAACACTTAAGATTGAAATTAGATTTTGAAGACATTTAAAATCATCTTTCTGCTTTTCTTAAGCTCTTTGAATTCTGATTTTATATTTTTAATTTCTTTTTGAAGATCTTGAACATTTGTTATAGGTTTTTTGGATTTCTTTCCTCTATCCAATATGGTTGTAAGGTCATTATTACTTCTATTGGTAGAGAGTAAGAGAGGGTCTTTCAACAGGCTTTTATTTTTCTTCTAAATATTTTAAAAGTTTGTCTATACATTCTTTTTGAATTTAAGGATCATTAATATACTTAATTGCCTCAAGAATTGCTTCTTAACTTTTTGTAAGCATATTAATAGTTTTTGAATTTTTATTTTCTTCAGAATCTGTTTCAAGACTAGATTTTGTTTTTGAACTGGAAAAAGAGTTGTCTAACTCATCTATTTGAATAGGTTTTTTATTTTTTGAAGAACTGGAGTATTCAGACTCAGAAGATTCAACCACCAGGACAAAGATCTTATCTATGATTTCCTGATTTAGTTGAAGTTCATACAATCTGGTATTCATTCTACAGAATTTTGAAGTGTGTCAATTCTTGTCACGTTTGTAGCAAGTGATGTCCTTAAAATCTATCCTAGACTTCGATTTTGTTCTAGACTGAGACTTCTTCTAAGGTTTTGAATTCTTAAAAGAGGAGGATTTTCTATAGTAAGTCTCATTTTTAGGTTGAAAAGACTTTCTATAATTTGAATAGGATTTGAATTTCTTATAGGAGTCTCTCTGTTTACTATACTGACCACTACAAAGTTTTGAATCCTTAGTGAGATTTGGATTAAACAGTTGACTTTCTAGTTCCTTTATGGTTTGTTTCATTTCACACTTAAGGTGTTTTTGGAGTTACAAGTCTTGGCAAATTCTAAGGCCTTCTTTTCGATTAAACTAATTAGTTCTCCAAAGGTAAACTGGTCATAAGGAATTTAGTTACCAAAGATTTGTCTAATATAATTTCTGACCTTTTCTCTTAATATTTTAGGTAGTCCCGCTAGAAATTTCTCTTTCCAAAAAGATTGGTTAGAATATTCCCTAAGCATTACTCTAGTAAGAAAAGTGTTTTTATAGTTTTGAAAATCACTAAGCTTCCTACACCTAAGGTTGCTAAAGAGTTCACTGTTTTTGTCTTTGAGATGTAGGGATCTCCTATGAAATGAAAAGATATGGCTAGGATTAAAGTTGACACCGCATCTTCTATAGTGTTACATAAATCATCTAGAAAATGTATTTCATTCTCAAAGGTTTTGATTGAACCTCAGATTTCTTACTGTTGGTGTGGAGTTAGATAATAATTTCACCATCCTTTTAGCTGTCTGGAAAAACTAGCTATTAGGAGTTCAACAATTGATTTATCTGAAATTCCTAATTGGGTCTTATAGGCATTTGTTGCCATTGTCATTTGCTAGAGTAAACTAAGGATATTATATTCAGTCATATCATCTAAGTTCTACTCATAGACAGATGAGGCATTGAATCTAGACTGTACTAAGATATTTGGTCTGTTTTCTAGCCCTACGTCTGGAGCTATAATCCTATGAACAGGATTCTACCAGGTCAGTCTACTGATTTGAGGAATTTCTTACTGTTTAAAAGCTTCTTCATCAAAAGTCGCTTGGTTTTGCTCTGTAGCACTGACGTTTCTAGATTGGAATTGAGGAGTTTCAGGTGTTATATGTATATAGGATTCAAAGGTAGTTTGGGAAGTAGAGGTTTGCCTTATTATACTCTGAAAATCTCTAATGGCATGAATAAACTCAAGTTTGTTGGTTTGAAACTGTTGACTATTTTTGAAACCTAAAAAGGTTTGAATACTGGATTTTTAAGTTTTTTGTCTTTTAATCCTATAGTTTTACAAACAACAGTAGATGAGACAACTGACTTTTGGATCTGGCTTTCTATCCTAGTCAATTATTTTCCTATTGTTTGAAGATTAGCATTTGAAAAGTTGTTATGAAGGACGAAATTCTTAAGATTTCTAGAATCTTCATCCTGAATTTTTTTTAGAGGTACTATTTTTATCTCATGTTCACCATAAGAAATAAAAATTTTTCTAAAAGGAGGGTGTTCAGATTGAATAGTTTGACCATCTACCTTCCATTTTGGGAGTTTATTTCTAGAGGTGACAGAATTAACAAATTTGTTTGAATTTTTGAAAGGATATTCAATATTGTTTTGATTTGCATAAATTTCAAACCAATCAAAAAATCTGATTTGAACTTTATACTCATTACAAAAGACATAATATTTTTCTTGAATTTCATTTCTAACTTTCAAGAAGTTTTGAAAAATCAAATTTTCTTTGATTCATTATTTTTTGAATAAAAATCTTCATGTTGAAGTTTTTTATCTATTTAAAAATCATTTTCAATGACATTTATTTTTGCTTCAATATTTTGAATGATAGCAGAGGGTATTGGAGAAGAAGGTGGGAATACATGTTCTTCTTCTTGGTTTGGAGATTGGCTATCAGTATATACTGGTCTTTGTATATTTATCTCGTAGTCAATGTTTTGAAGTATAGAGCTGGTATTTCTCTGATATATTTGGATATATCAAATGTAGAATATCTTGGCTGTATGATTTGAACTGTTTGTATAAATTCTTTTGAATTGTATAGGGCCTATATGACAGAGAGAAGTTGTGATACTTTTTCTACGTCAATAATTTAAAAGATAGACATAGTTAGAAAACCTGGATGAAGTTGATTTTCAGACAAAAGTGAGTTTTACACTACCAACAAAAAATTGGATTCAATCTGTTTTGGGGCTTCAGGTTGGATAGCTCCTTCTAAAGTCTAATCTTGTGGTAGGGTAATATATATATATATATATATATATATATATATATATATATATGGGTATTCCATCCCTTAAATATAACTTGTAGCCCCACAGCAAGAGATCATCAAAATTAAATTCTATAGAAGCACAAGCATGCCTATTTTACATTTTGCAAATTGCAGAAAACATCAAGTTTGTAGCTAAGTAAAATTATAGCATACCGCCAAAATAAGCAAATAAGAAAGGTTACTTTGTGAATAATCCCTTTTGATGAATCAAGAAACCCCATCCTATTAAAGACAAAATGATCAATTAGAAAGTAACAACAAAGTTATAAGAAACCTTCTCCTTGGAGATCTCGTTCCTCTTCTCCAACTTAGCAAACCTTCTATTCTCCTACACAGCCATCACTGGCCCTGTTCTCAATAGGATAAGTTTTTTCTAATCTCACATGTTAAATAGTCCTTTTGTGTCCATATTGTAATATTAAATTTAGTCCTTTGAAAAGTAAGATATTAAACCATTAAGAAGTTAGACTTAGTTGCACATTAATTTGTACTTCCAATCATAAAAAGTTACAAGCTAAGCCCCATATGAAGTTAGTTTAACATTAGGATACGTAGATACTTTTCCAAACATATATGTCCTTGCTGTCAATCAACTACACAGAAAATAGTTTGAAGTATAGTCTGACTCAAAATCATCTAGAAAACAGAAGAGAAAGCATTTAGTATAGTACCACATTTGTAGCCCAATGAGAAGTGGATTCGCCAATTCATACATTTAATATTTGGAAAAAAGATGTAACAAAAATGATAGACAAAGATCATCATCCTATAAAAAACAAATATTAAATTATGGACTCACTTAAATGTCTGATGGTTATTTTGGATCAATTGCCATTGGAGTAATTCGCCTCTTAGCTGGCTCATTTGAAATGGGAGTATTAATTGAGCTTTGTGAAGTCTGCTTTCCATTATTCTTCTCTACTTCTGTTTTTTTGCTATTTGCTGCTATGGAACCATCATCTGCAGGTATTTCAATCACTATGTCCTCTGATTTCTCAATACTAGGGCTTTTATTCTCAAAAACTGGGTCTTTCTTTTGTTCTACAACAGATCGAAACAGATTGCTTAAGAAAAGGAACCAAAGCAAGGAAGAAACTTGATGCACAAATGAGACCAATACAAATGAATAAATAACTGCAAACCTGGTAAGGAGACAGGTGATCCCAGTTCGTTGGTTTCAAATTCTACCAAAGTACAGTAACCATCTTGAGAAGACACAGCCAAATACTGGGCATTGGATGACCTTAGAGCAATAAATAGAACCCGAGATTCAAAATGTTAATAGATTATTTCAAAGTAAACGTCCGAAAGACTTTTACATTGAAGTAGGAAAATAATGCATGAGAACCAAGGTATTCAGGCTAATATATTAGATTTAGGGAGAAGAATGTGCAGGCATACACCCTGTTCCACTTCTGTTGAAGCTGTAAACAGCCAAATGATAGTGACTGCAATCTTGCAAATTGCATTTTATAGTCTACTGAAATTTTGTTGCACACAACATTTGAGTGTTATCCAGAAGCACTTCATTCTGCTGCTATCAGGATTGAGCTTGGGTGGGGGAGGAGAAGAAGGAAGAGGCATAAATAAGTGCCTTTCAATCCACTATTTCCTGAGTTTTATTTTTTAATTCTTAGGAGGGTGACTGTAGCCACAAATGATATGAAATAAAATGGCTTCTGCTACCCAATTCATTTTGCGAAGCAGTCTCTATAAATCAGACGCAAACTTACCATGCAATGTCAGTTATGGCTGCATAGTGAAGACCAGCCAAGATCGCTATTGGAGGAGCATCTTCTGTGTCATATATATACAATGAGTTTAAAGTGGCCACTGCAAAAATTAGGCGATAAGGAAGCTTGAAGAACCCATCTGCATGAGTCAAGAAAGACAATTAGCTTGCCAGTGACCATCACACTTTTCCTCTGCTATAATACATTCAACAAAAATGACAGAAAGGATACCTGGGTGTGTACCCCTAAGGCTAAAAGCCACTGGACAAAAGCGAACTGCTACAACAGGTTTACTGGCACCAGGGAGCAATAAAGCAGGCCTACATTACCATAAAAAAGAAAATTAAATGCAAGATAGAAAATAAATATATTTTATGTATATATATATATATAGAAAATAAATATATTTTATGTATATATAGGAAATGAAAAATCATAGTAAGGAATTATGTTGACTCATGCATTGGTAGAAATTGGAGATACATGGTGGACGGTAAAACTTAACTTTGTAGGGAGTTATGCAAAGAAAGAACAAGTTCTAAAGAATTTCTTGCCTTGAAAAATCCTTTCTGGAAAAAACATAACCAGTATTTAACGTGTCTGAAGCAGGTGAAATTTTGTAAGAACCTGCAATGCCAAATTTGTTTTATGAACAAATAACATCAAAGGTAAATATAGCCACAGAAATTACACTGCCATACATAGAAAAAATGCAAAAAGTCTAGGAGTCCATTTTTTTTTTTTAAAGTGATGACTCCATTCTAAGTTATGACAACATAATTAGACAATAGGTAATTATAGTACTGAGATACAATGTCAATATACTTGCAAATTGTCACCCAACCATCCTAGGAAATGAAATGAAGTGAAGCAAATAAGAAGAGGAAATTGGCATCTATGCAATCACATCAAACAAGTTCATAGAGCATATGCTCAACATTTAACACACTTCCATGCAATCACATTGCAAATCCTAGCAATCTCAACCATAAAAGCAAGATAATGATCAGAATAATGTAGTTTTGAGAGTAAAAGTATTAATGCGTTTGTAAGCCGTTCAAGCTCTTGGTCCTGAGAAGCAGACATCATATTAAGATCTCAACCATACAACCTTTGCAACCAGAAATAGGAAAACAGTTTAATTTTTGGGAAGGGCAGCAACCATCTTCCTAAGAAAGGTAAAGGTAGAGCCTAAGCTCAAAGATGATACCAGCTACAATACTTCCCATGAAAAGAGGATAAGATAAAAGCGTGTGATAAAGCAGTTAAATTGAACATGTACTTAGGTCCATACCTGCTGGCACCAGTAAAAATGATCCATCAGGTGACCATGCTAATCTTCGGAAGAAAGATGGCAATGTTTCATCATGAAAGAGATGGGTTTTGGAAGACTGCATCTCAAAACATGCATGAGGCTTATAATATGTAACAAATCCATCTACATTCTGCAGAAAATGAAAATAATCGTGCTACTCTCTCACCTTAGAATCATCCATTGACTGCTGCTCTGCCTTCGCAATGACATGCTGACAAACATAGCTTATCTTCTCAACACCTTTTGTTTTCGTCTGAGGCTTATTGACATAAACTCTGCAAGTTCTATCTGAACTAAGAGAAGCAATAAACTTGGTCAATGGATCCCAAGCCACTCCTTGAACATAGTGAAAATGACCATCCAACATCTGATGCACAGAACCTGAAGGAGAGAGACAAGGAATCAGAAAATCAATAATGAAAACATTCTAACCACTATGCACCATAGTCTTTTGTAGTCTTTCTTGCCTTTGTTAACATCCCATATGATGCAAGAATTATCAACTGATCCGGAGACCAAAAACACGCTATCTGAAGACCACTGCAGGTCCAGCACATCTTTGCGATGAAATCTGGTCCGAAAGAAAATGATACCAGAAAAAATAAAAATCAAGACAAATTATATGGATTCATAATGCAAATTTTGATAGATAAAATATGCTCAAGCATCATGGGTTTGACCAGGTAACAAATGAATTCTGACCTAAAGTGCGGCCCTAGATCAAGCCAATCTCATTGTTGACTTTATAATTTTGATCTCCACAAGAGAGGTTGTTTCATTTTACTGAATAATGATTTTATTCTATTATTCCTCTCACTCAGTATGGCAGATTAATTCAGAGGATGAACATGTCAAAATGTCAATTCAAGTTTAGGCTGAAATCAAAATGATAAATGATAAATTTCAGCATGATCCAGATTTGATCCCTCAAACCAACAGGCCCAAAGCTGATTAGTACATGGACGGGTCCAGGCTGCATGTAGCAACTTAAGAATATATTCACAGGACAACACTTACGATAAGTTCTTGAGAACTTTCCATGTTTGGCCGGTTTCTATAGAATGTAACTTCCATACGAACAACTCTCCCCCTGCAGAGAAAGTGTATTTAAGAATATATTAGCTAAATTGCCTAGACAAGTAAGTCAGATAGTTGTTTGGTAAATATACTGAATGACAAACTGCTGCTATGACTGGCATACCATCAGCACCAGAGGCAAGCAGATCTCCTGCATAGAAGGAAGAGCGATATTACTTCAAATGAAGATAGAAAAGGAGCAATATTAAAAAACTGAAGAAAGCTATGAGACAGCAATTTGTGTAGACATACTAGAGAAATAGCACGTATGAGAGACTACATTCAGAATACAGAATGATGACAACTTGAGCTTAACAGCAGGCAAAAAAGAGAAGTAAATAAATTTGTCAAACTCAAAAAAACCACATACTAGATGTAAGAGTTAATAACCCCATTTACAATAATAAAAAAATTACACGTAATAGGGGATAAATTTAGCCAAAGGTCCAGTTTTCAGCACAATGTTAGCCGAAGATCGAAGAAGACAGGTTATAGGAATCACCAGAACACAAGTAAGTGGATCTTTGGTTAACCCCAAAAAAAGAGTTAAGAAACTAAATGAGTTGAGAACTCCCTAGCCCTATAAACAAGAAGGCATAACAGGGCACACATATCAATTTCACATCCTTAGCGTAATCCAGCTGTATCAAAGTCAACTAAACGATCATATAGAGTAGGAATTTTCAACTAAGATATATAAAGTATCAATGTATGAAAATTATCATCATTCTTTATATATGGATGATGTTTTTTTTTTTCGAAAAAAAAAAGTGCAACATAAAATGTAGAAAGCGATGCTATTTATAATCTACATCCCATGTATATAATCATGTCATAATTAGTACCTGTATGATGATCATGCCCATCCGCCTTTGCAAACAAATAACAGGTTTTACATCTATTAACAATTACAAGCTGAGAGAAAGAAGAAGAAAGGAATTGAGGATCAGTAATATATATATATATATATATTTTTACCTGATGATGAAAAACGAAGAGCATTGACAGCAGAACCATGGTAGGAAAGACTATTTTGATAAGAAGCTGTTGGGATTTTCTTCTGTGCTTCACCTGAATTTATTAACCAAAGCTGAAAGTTCCATCAAAGAAAAACTAACAGTTAGTCTAGCTTCAATCTTACTAGACTATGAAAGAAAATGCTATATTAATTTTGAAAGTTTTAATTCCACGCAACCAAATTATTGAATCAAGTTACATTATGTTTGGAACAAATGAATATGGAATTCATTTTGATATTATTTGCTATAAATCTGTATGGAATACATTTCATTTGCAAATGAATTTTGTTAAAAATAATTCATTTATAATGAATTTTCAGGTTTGGATTAACAATGGTATTCATTTAAATAGATAGTTATACCCCTCCTTATGTTTATAATTCATTTGCAAATTCCATCAATTTTCATAGGATTCCAAATAAATATTCATAAATATCAAACATATCAATAATTTGTAAATGAATTCAATAATTTTTAACAAAAGAATTATATTTAATTTAATAAGAACCTCAAAATTTTAGAAAAGGAAATGGAAATACTTGATACATTTCAAGAAAAACATCAAACAGAAATAGATACTTTATTTTTAATAAAAAAATAAAATAAAATCCAAACCGGCCCTCAAATTCTCACAAGCAAGCAAAACTAAAGCACGAAATCCTAATTGCAATTTTAATTTTAAAGTACCTTGATGTCGAAATCGGCGCCTCCAGTGGCAAGCAGACCGGAGATCGGGTGAAAGTCTAGGGTTAGGACAGGTTTTGTTCCGTGCCAATTGATCTGCACTGTTCCTCCCTTCATTTCTTTCCTTTCCCTTTTTCTTATCAAATCCTATGTTGCTTGTTTGGTTTCTAGGGAACTCTAGGAAAATTTTTAACAATTACTTGGAGTATGAGAAAGGAGGGAGAGGGATATGCGGCGTTGGCGGGCGCCTGCTGCTTTGATTTGGCGGGAAATGACTGAAGGAGTTGATACAAGTGAATTTATCTTTACTTAGTCTGTTCGTCCTACGGGCCCGGCATTTAACCAGGCCGGCCTGTTCCTAAATATATTTTCTAAATAAAAGCACATTTAAAAATTTTAAGTCAAATCCTTATTTTTTTTTTCATCCATATATAAATAAGGGATAAATACAGCGAATTATCCTGTAATTTCAGACTTTTTTTTTAATTAGGAGGCTGTAATATTTTTCGACAATTTAGTTATTATGATTGATATTTCAGTGACAAAATATAATACCTTAGAAAAAATTATTATAATTGAACAATAGCATAACCAATTATTGGTTTGGAAATACCGAAATAACTATAAATAATTTTTGAAATATAGTTAAAATACATTTATGATATTGTCCTAGAAAATATCGGTATTAATTACACTATTCGGGAAAATAACAGTCCAGTTGACAAATAAATTTCTGATTCAGATTAGGGAGTAAAGAATTATATATTTATATATGAAATTATGGTGAAAAAAAAGAAATGAAAAATGTTTAGGAAGACTGAAAATTTAAATAAAGACAAAATCGTAAATAAGTTGAACTTTAGGGGTATAGTGGAAATTACACTGTCTGAGTTTCAGAATAGCTCTGAAACTATTTTTATAATAAAGTTCAAATAAAAAGAAGTTATTTTAGTTCTCACTTTTAAATCTAATTCTCAACAGAATTATTAGAATAAATTACATAAGGAAATGGGTCAAAGTTCAATTTATGGATAGTTTGAGGATTTAAATGTAATTTGCCACTTAACCCACCTATATAAGCAACACTTAGAAGAATTTTTTGTCATTTTCTTCCTTTCTCTTCTGTCACGACCCGTTTCCGAATCACGACGGTCCTAGGATACAGGAGATGCCAATGGCGATCGGAACTCGTAGAACCCAATATCACATGCATAATTTATAACTATCAATTAATTATTCATTTTACTTAATTCCATTCATTATGTCATTTTGTAATTTTTCTGTAATATAGTGCAATTGGCTGTAACAATCATAATAACATGTCATATGATCATCATATATCATAGAATATCATTACATACATATATACATGTTCATATCCTAGCTAACCCATACATATCCCATGGAGTAACTAGATTATGAACATAAAAAATTATAGAATTCAAAATATTACATATATCAACGGTGAGCAGAAATCCACTGGATGCAAGAAGATGGGATTATGCAACCTATTCCTCTCCTGAAATGGTTAGATAAAGAAAATGTGAGTATATAAGGTACTCAGCGAATCTATATGCATCGCAAGTCAAATAGGATGAGACAATGATATATAATGACAAAGGAACAATGGAAACAGTATCAATCATAATGGTTCTAGAATCAATATCAGAATCTGACAAGAATATCAATGGTCATATCAAAGACATAGAAACATATGGTAAGACAGATATAAGGCCTTGAAACACGTAGACTATGTGTAATCACACAGTCGATCACATATCAAGTAAGCATAAGACTGATCAGGTCTTATGATCGGGACCAATAACCCTTCCCAGCTAGGGCATCAATATCAATGTGCACATTGCCGATAGTATGTATCCACTACCCTGTCGGAGAGGCAGCTCTGTCAAACCACATTCAGGTCAATACAAGTGAATATCATATCAATAGACACCATTATACAACAATGGTATCATCAATAACAATAAACTCAATACTTTCCAAATCAAATAGCAATTGAATCAATGACATTGCAATGTACGATATACAATCAATGATAAGTGGTATGGTAAACAACAAAGGTATGGAACAAATATTAGTTCGACAAAAAAAATCGATAGGCCAATTGGCATACCAATGTCGCTGGCGACGATGACATTCAAATGGTAGGCCTATGAAATACAAAGCAATAGGCCAAAGCAAAAACAACTAGGCATTTTGTCAAACACTTGGTGGGCACAAAATGGCAAGCCAATAGGTTAGGGTTAGGTGTAAATTTGGCATGCCCAATTCAACCAACACAAGTTCACATTGGCAACAACAAAACAGGATACAAATATACAAGATTAAACAATATTAAAAATGATCAAAATGGCATAGAAATTCAAGGAAAAAAAATCAAAAAGGGTGAATAGTACAATTAGGTTCCGCCAAAATGGTGGTCCAACAAAATGAATTCCACCCATCAATTCAATGCTATAGACATATAATTTGATGCATATAGAACTCACTTAATGCTTCCAAATGCCTTGGAAAATTGATTTCCACCCAATTGCTTCTAATAAGGCAAAAGGCACAACTTGTGCCAATTTGATTTTCTACACCAAAATAACCATCAATTAGTTACCTAATGGCCTCCAATTAACATATTCTAAGATTAACTAACACAAACTAACACTAATCAACATAGCTTATTCATACAACTTCAATTAGGTTAGGCAATTTAGGGTTTTTCTATCAAAATGCATCAATTAATGCAATCTAACATAAAACTCATTTAATTCAACTCTTAAATCATCTAAATAAACCATAAAATTAAATAAACTAACTCCTTACCTTGATGGAGTGTTCTTGCCGAATTCTACAAGCCTTTAATCCTTGGTTTCCTTTAGCTTTCCAAGCAAATAAATGGAGGGAAATGATAGAACTAGCCTTAAACTCAATTTTTCTTTGAATTTCCTTAAGAAATTTGGTTGGAATTTGGTTGGAATTGATGAAGAATGGAGGAAGAAATGAATGGAAATGGTTCGGCCTAATGAAAGAAAGAAGAAGAAGATAGAAAAAAAAATGTTAAGGCATGACTGTTATACAAAAATCATATGACAAATTACATTTTAGTCCTTAAGTTTCCAAGTAATCATACTTTGACCCCAACTTTTTATGTGATTTATTCTGTCAATTCTATCAGGATTTAGATTTCAAAATGGGAAATCAATAAACTTATTTTAATTTATACTTATTTATAAAAATAGTTTCAGAGTCATTCTAAAACCCAAACAGACTCATTTCCACTATTCACTTTAAAGTTCCATTTATTTATGATTTTGCCATTGGTTACTTTTTCAGTGTTCCTAAATGTTTTTCACCTCTTTCTTTTTACCAAAATTACACATGCACTTATGTGATCTTTTACCCCCTGGTCAGAATTAGAAATTCATCTATTGACCGGACTGCTAATTCTCGGCAGTGTTCCCGACACCGGTAATTTTCGGAAAAGTAATTTGTTCATTTTCTAACTGTATCTCTAAAATTATTTCCCATCATTTCAATGCCTTTAAACCATATACTGAGAATTAAATCATGCATATGAGTTAGGACTTTCTAGAGTATTACATTCTACCCCCCTTCAAATAAATTTGTCCTCGAATTTAAATAAAATGCTTACCTCATTGCTGGAACAAGAATGGATATCTGCCTCTCATCTCCTGCTCACTCTCCCAAGTTCACTCCTCCATCAACTGGTTTCTCCAGAGCACTTTAACCATAGGGATCTCCTTATTTCGCAACTGCCTGACTTGTCGATCAACTATCTTCATTGGATACTCTTCATACAACAAGTCCTCATTAAGTCCCATATCTTGTACCTGTAATATATGTAATGGATCATACATATATTTCCGCAACATCAAGATGTGGAAAACCGGATGTACGTGGCTCATGTTAAGTGGAAGAGCCAATCTATAAGCTACATTACCTATATTCTCAAGAATCTCAAATGGGCCTATAAACCTTGGTGACAACTTTTCCCTCTTCCCAAATCTCATAATATCCCTCATCAGTGAGATCTTAAGGAAGACAAGGTCACCAACTGCAAAGTGTACATCTTTCCTCTTCGGATCAACATAGCTCTTTTGCCTACTGAAAGCAGTATTCATCTGATCTCTAATCATAGGAACCTTTTCCATGGTCTCTCTGATCAACTCTAGCCCCTCTAGCTGCTTTTCTCTTGGCTCCACCCAACACACTGGAGATTTACACTTCCTACCATATAGTGCTTCAAATGGAGCCATACCAATAGCAGAGAGGTAGCTGTTGTTATAAGAAAACTCTATCAATGGCATATAGTAATCCCAGTTACCTTTGAAATCAAGAAACACACAACCAAAGTATATCCTCCAAAGTCTAGATTGTCCTCTCCAATTGTACATCAGTCTGCGGATGGAAAGCAGTACTGAATAGTAACTGAGTACCCATGGCCTCCTGAAATTTAGGCAAAAATCGGGAGGTGAACTATATACCCCTATTTGAAATGATCATCAAAGGAACTCCATGAAGTCATACAATCTTATCCACATACAACTGTGCATACTGAGCTGCCGTATAACTGGTCTTAACCTCTAGAAAATGAACAGATTTCATCAACCGGTCAACAATCACCCATATGGAGTCATAACCTCTGCTAGTCCTCGGTAGATCCACTACAAAATCTATTGTAACTTGCTCCCATTTCTGCTCTGGCAACTCAATTTCCTAAAGCAATCTTGATGGCTTCTGATGCTCAAACTTAACCTGCTGACAAGCTTAGCATTTGGAGACAAACTGTGCTACATCTCCCTTTATACCAGGCCATCAATATACATCCTGCAGATCATGGTACATCTTGGTAATCCCTCGATATACACTGTACGCTGAGTAATGAGCCTCTCCCATAATCTGATCCCGTAGCCCATCCATATCAGGTACACATATACGCTCCCTACACTTCAGCACTCCATCCTCCACTGTAAACTCTGTCATCTTGCCATTCTGCACATCTCCCTTAAGCTTCAGTAAATAAGGATCCCTATTCGGAGCCACTTTAATATTATCAAGCAATAGTGACTTCACTCGAAATTGGGCTATCAGAGCCTGGTTTAGATCCTGGGAACCCAAATCCAACTCCACTCCCATATATGCCAAATCCCTCATCTCTCGGATCAAGGGTATCCTACCAACCATGATATGAGCTAGACTACCTATGGACTTCCTACTCAATGCATCAGCCACTACATTGGCTTTACCCGGGTGATAAAAGATTTCATAGTCATAATCCTTAAGTAGTTCCACCCATCTGCGCTGCCAGAGGTTGAGATCCTTCTGCTGAAATATATACTGTAAACTCTTATGATCAGTATATATCTCACATTTTGATCCATACAAGTAGTGCCTCCAAATCTTCAATGCAGATACCACAGCTGCCATCTCCAGATCATGTGTCAGATAATTCACTTTATGCTTTTTTAACTGACAAGAAGCATAAGCAATCACTCTCATGTTCTGCATCAGTACACACCCTAATCCGATCCGAGAAGCATTACAATACACAGTAAATTTCACCCATTTGATGGCAATGCTAACACTGGAGCACCGGTGAGGCAAGACTTCAAAGTCTGAAAACTGCGCTCACACTCATCAGTCCATAGATAACTCTCTTGTTTCCGCATCAGCCTATTCAACGGAGCTGCAATCCTGGAGAAATCCTTCACAAACCTCCTGTAATACCCTGCCATATCCAAAAAATTACGAACCTCAGAAACACTGGTAGGCTGAGGCCAATTCGCAACTGCTTTAATCTTCTAAGGATCCACCTTAATACCATCGTTGCATATCACATGCCCAAGGAAACACACTTTGGTTAACCAGAACCGGCATTTAGATAGCTTAGCATACAACTGATGCTCCCGAAGTGTCTGCAATACAATCCTCAAGTGCTCTACATGCTCCTCCTCACTCTTAGAATAGATAAGTATGTCATCAATGAATACATTGACAAACTTATCCAAAAATGACCTGAACACTCTGTTCATCAGATCCATAAATGCAGTCGGTGCATTGGTCAATCCAAATGGCAATACCAAGAACTCATAATGCCCATATCGGGTCCTAAAAGCAGTCTTAGGTATATTACCCTTCTTAATCTTCAGTTGGTGATATCTAGACCTCAGATCAATCTTCAAAAAATGGCCAGCACCCTGCAGCTGATCAAATAAGTCATCTATCTATAGCAATGGATACTTGTTCTTCACTGTCACCTTATTCAGCTACCTATAATATGTACACATCCTAAAAAAACCATCTTTCTTCTTTACAAACAATACCGGTGCACCCCAAGGAGAACTACTCGGTCTAATGAACCCTTTATCCAATAGCTCCTGCAACTGCACCTTCAATTCTTTCAATTCAGCTGGTGCCATTCTGTATGAAGGAATGGATATAGGATCAGTGCCTGCATGCACCTCAATCTCCTTATATGGGGGCAATCCTATCAACTCCTCAGGAAATACATCAGGAAACCCCCAAACTACCGGTATCTGATCAAGATCTACAGAAGACTTATGCACATCTATTATATGAGACAAATAGGTTGAACAACCTTTCCCAGTCATCCTCCTAGCTTGGATAGCAGAAACTAGATTAACTCTGAACTCCTGTACATCCCCCTGAAACTCAAACTCTAGCTATCCCTCAGGCTGAAATCTAACCTTCTTCCGATAACAATCAATAACTGCCCGATGTCTGGTAGTTCAATCAAATCAACACGTAATATGTTATCATCAATCTCAATCACACAGTCAGAATAGAAATAATCCACATCAGTACTCTCACCCATCGGGATAGCAATCACTAAAGGCACATCTAACAATTTCCTTTCCTTATTCAATTTAGGTGCAAAGTGTGGTGACACAAAGGAATGAGTAGCACCAGAATCAAATAAGGCATCTGCAATCTCATTCTGAATCAGAATAGTACCTATGACCACGTTATCTGATCTCTGAGCCTCCTGGGTGTTGACTGCAAATACTCTGCCCTGACCCTTACCCACTGGGGCCTGACTACCACTAGGAGCCTGTCCTCCTCTGCCTCTACCTCTACTTGAAGCCTTTTTACCCACATTTTGTCTCATCTGAACCGTCGGCTGAGATACCATAGCAGATGGCTGCTGCTCACCCCATAATGGACATCTGCTAATAATGTGACCATGTTGCCCGTATTTCAAACAGGCACCAGACTGTAACTGACACTCCCCTCCATGCCTCCATCCACAAAACCCACAAATAGGCACACCAGGCATCTGTGTTGCTAGTCTAGAGGAATCCTGTGAGTAAGTAGGTGCAGACCGTACCACTGGTGGTCCCCTATTCTGAACTTTCCTCCTCTGACTACTAGCTGAAGTTCGCTGATTAAATTGAGGCACTGGCTCTACCTGCCTAGGCTGAGAGCTGCTCTCCCCCCTCCTAACCTGAGATCCTGGACCTCCTTTCCTCTTTTGATCCCTCTTTACCCTCTCTGTCTTATACTTCTCTTCCATCTGTGTAGCCTTACCAATAATTATCGTCAAAGAAGTAAATTATGTAGCCAACAAAGTATTATGAAGTGCAATATGTAAACCTCTCCTGAATCTGCTGATCAGATCCGCCTCAGTCGGAATAATATGAGTAGCATACCTACTTAACCTGATGAACTCCTCTGCATACTCCTCTACTAATCTATCCTCCTGCTCCAACTGCTCAAACTGAATCAGATTACGGGTCTTCACCCCCTCAGTAGTAAACTCATCTATCAAACCCTGACGAAACTCAGCCCATGAGGTGGATGCTCACCATATAACCTGGGCTCCATCCCCCTCGAAAACCAAGTCCAAGCATTTCCTTTCAGTAACCAGCTTAACAACTCTCAACTCAGAACAAGGTAGTCACCTAACTACCTTCTTAACTTCCTTCAAAAAGTCTACTGGGTCACTGCCCCTACACCCCTGAATTATGGCAGGTTTAGCTTCAGAAAACTAAACATGGATACACCACCCTCCTCAATAACTCTACGGTCTCCCAGTACAGCAAGCTCCCTAGGAACCCCTACTTGCAGCATAGGAGCCGGTGCAACTGGTACTGCCTCTGGTACTACAGGTTAGGGCACTGCTGCTGGAATTGGTGGTGGCGGTACATTTTGACGTTTCCACCTCAAATCAGCTAAATCTCTGCATAACTCCATCAATCCCCTCATCATCTTAACTCTCTAGGGATCATCGCCCCTCTTTGTATCCTCTGTAGTCCGTCGGGATCTGGACAAACCTTTTGAAACTGAGAACTCCCTGACCAATGATTCATTGGAGGCTACTTCTGCCTCCCTAGTATCTTTATCTCTATCGTCGGACATCTCTGTAATCTGTCAAAAAAATAGGAAATACACTCAGTATATCACAGAAATGCAGAATACTAACATATAACAGACGATAAAAGTAAAAGACGACAAAGGAAATCCTATGCTTCATAGTTTACTTAATTCTACCCCATTCTGTACTTAATCACTATTCCTCTGTAATTCAGGTACTATTCATTTGTAACCTAAAACTCTACTGTTTGTAACCTAGAGTTCTAATACCACCTCTGTCACGACCCGTTTCCGGATCGCGATGGTCCTAGGATGCGGGAGATGCCAATGGCGACCGACACCCGTAGAACCCAATATCACATGCATAATCTATAACCATCAATTAATTATTCATTTTACTTAATTACCATTCATTATGTCATTCTATAATTCTTCTGTAATCTAATGCAATTAGCTGTAACAATCATAATAACATGCCATATGATCATCATATATCATAGAATATCATCACATACATATATACATGTTCATATCCTAGCTAACCTATACATACCCTATGGAGTAGCTAGATTATGAATATCAAAAAATTTAGAATTCAAAATATTACATATATCAACAGTGAGCAGAAATTCGCTGGATGTCAGAAAATGGGGATTCTGCAACCTACTCCTCTCCTGAAATGGTTAAACAAAGAAATGGTGAGTATATAAGATACTCAGTGAATCTATATACATCGCAAGTCAAATAGGATGGGACAATAATATATAATAATAAAGGAACAATGGAAACAATATCAATCATAATGGGTTACAGAATCAATATCAGAATCTAACAGGAATATCAATGGTCATATCAAAGGCATGGAAACATATGGTAAGACAGATATAGGGCCCTGAAACACGTAGACTATATGTAATCACATAGTCGATCACATATCAAGTAAGCATAAGACTGATCAGGTCTTATGGCAGGTACCAATAACCCTTTCCAGCTAGGGCATCAATATCAATGTGCACATTACCGATAGTATGTACCCACTACCCTGTTAGAGTGGTAGCTCTGTCAAACCATATTTAGGTCAATACAAATGAATATTATATCAATAGACACCATTATACAACAATGGTATCATCAATAACAATAAGCTCAATACTTTCCAAATCAAATAGCAATTGAATCAATGGCATTGCAATGTACGATATACAATCAATAATAAGTGGTATGGTAAACAACAAAGGTATGGAACAAAAGTTGGTTCAGCAAAGGAAATCGATAGGCCAATTGGCATGCCATTATCGCTGGCGACGATGACATTCAAATGGTAGGCCTATGAAATACAAAGTAATAGGCCAAAGCAAAAACAACTAAGCATTTTGTCAAACACTTGGTGGGCACAAAATGGCAAGCCAATAGGTTAGGGTTGGGTGCAAATTTGGCATGCCCAATTCAACCAACACAAGTTCATATTGGCAACAACACAATAGGATACAAATAAATAAGATTAAACAACATAAAAAAATGATCAAAATGGCATATGTATTCAAGGAAAAAGTCAAACAAAATCAAAGGGTGAATAGTACAATTAGGTTTGGCCAAAATGGTGGTCCAACAAAATGAATTCCATCCATCAATTCAATGCTATAGACATGTAATTTGATGCATATAGAACTCACCTAATGCTTCCAAATACCTTGGAAAATTGATTTCAACCCAATTGCTTCTAATGAGGCAAAAGGCACAACTTGTGCCAATTTGATTTTCTACACCAAAATAACCATCAATTAGTTACCTAATGGCCTCTAATTAACATATTCTAAGATCAATTAATACAAACTAATACTAATCAATATAGCTCATTCATACAACTTCAATTAGGTTAGGCAATTTAGGATTTTCTATCAAAATGCATCAATTGATGCAATCTAACCTAAAATCCATTCAATTCAACTCCTAAATCATCTAAATAAACCATAAAATTGAACAAACTAACTCCTTACCTTGATGGAGTGTTCTTGCCGAATTCTACAAGCCTTTATTGCTTGGTTTTCTTTAGCTTTCCAAGCAAATAAATGGAGGAAAATGATAGAACTAGACTTAAACTCAACTTTTCTATGAATTTCCTTAAGAAATTTGGTTGGAATTGATGAAGAATGGAGGAAGAAATGAATGGAAGTGGTTCAGCCTAATGAAGCAAAGAAGTAGAAGATAGAAAAAATGCTAAGGCATGGCTTTTATGCAAAAATCATATGGCAAATTACCTTTTAGTCTTTAAGTTTCCAAGTAATGATACTTTGATCCCAACTTCTTCTGTGATTTATTCTGTCAATTCTGTCAGAATTTAGATTTCAAAGTGGGGAATCAATAGGCTTATTTTAATTTATACATATTTATAAAAATGGTTTCAGAGTCATTCTAAAACCCAGACACTCTCATTTTTACTATTCACTTTAAAGTTTCATTTATTTATGATTTTGCCATTGGTTACTTTTTCAATGTTCTTAAATATTTTTCACCTCTTTCTTTTGACCAAAATTACACATGCACTTATGTGATCTTTTACCCCTTGGTTAGAATAAAAAATTCATCTGTTGACCGGACTGCTAATTTCTCGGTAGTGTTCCCGACATCGTCGATTTTTGGAAAAATAATTTGTTCGCTTTCTAACTGTGTCTCTAAAATTATTTCCCATCATTTCAATGCCTTTAAACCACATATTGAGAATTAAATCATGCATATGAGTTAGTTCTTTCTAGGGTATTACATCTTCCTTTGGCCGAACCACCTCTTCATCTTCTCCACCAAATTTTCTTGAAAAATCCAAAGAAAAACCTAAAGAAAACTTGAATTTAACCTTTGAATTCTTGATTTCCAACCTTGTTTTGCTTGGAAAATTAAAGAAATCCAAGAACCATCACTATATAGATTTCGGGTAGATTCATCAATCAAGGTAAATAATTGATTTTTTTAGTTTAATGGTTGATTTAGATGTTTTAGATTATAAAATAGATGGGTAATGTGTTTAAATGCATCAATTGATGCATTTGATAAGTTTTCTCTAATTTGGAAACCCTAGGTTGAAGTTGTAAGATTTGAATATTTGAATTAGTGTTAGTTAATGTTAAATAAGGTTAGATTATGTTAATTGATGGCTAATAGATGGATTATATGTGATTGGTTTAATCTAGAAAGCAAAGAATTGAAAAGTTGTCATTTTTGTCTAATTTGAAGACTTTTGTGGCAAAGTGAGTAATTCAAGTGATTTGAAGTGCTAGGTGAGTTTAATATGCATCAACTATCATGCCTAATGTGTTAAAATGTTATTTGGAAACTTGCTCCAAAAAGTCATGTTTGACTGAACTTATGTTGGCCATTTTTGCCTAATTTTTGCCTTGTTTTTCCTTTGATTTCACTTGCCATTTGAATCTTTTTAATGATGTTTATTGTTGGTTAATTATTACCTATTGTGTTGTCTTGATTGTGAACTATTTGTTGATTGTATGGGCAATATTAATATTGCACCATAACCTAGTCAATATGTGCATTCATTATTGCACACCATGTGTTTGACAAAATGCCTAGTTCATTTTACCATAGGACTACCATTGTTTCATCCATAGGCCTACCATTTGAATGTCATTGTCGCCAGCGATATTGGCATGCCAATTGAGCCAACTTCTTGACTTTGTTTATCCAACTTTTGAATCATTCCAATGTTTATTGCTATTCCTAATACCTATGTTTATTACTACTTCCATTGCTTATCTATTTCTTAATTATAGTCTCGTTTGATTAAATTCAAGAGTTATTGTTATTTGATGAGATCCCTATTATTTATTGATATTGATTGACTTGTTTTATGATCTTATTGCTTCTAATGAGATTTGACAGAGCAGCCTCTCCGACGGGGTAGTGGGTATATACCGTCGGTAATGTGCATATTGTATAATGATACCCTACCTGGGAAGGGTTAATAGTCCTAATCATAAGACTGAATCATAAGACCTGATCAGTCTTATGTATATTGATACATGATTGACCTGATTATTGATTCTATAGTCATTCACTATATTCCGATTCTTTATTCATATATTGTTGAGCAGATTAATATTCATTATTTGTCTACTGTTTATTGATATTCCAATCTTTTCTTCTGGTCTATGCATATTAGATTCACTGAGTATTTTATACTCACCCTTTCATTGTTTCCCTTTCTATGTGCAGAGTAGAAGGCAGATTCCCGACTGTTGTTTCCTGAGGAATTCTGTAGTGTCTGTAATCACAGTATAATTATTTTAACACTGTATTTTATATGTGTAATTTAGTTGCTCCATAGGTTATATAATGGCATAGTTAGACTATGGTTATGTATGTATGACATATTATAGAGTTTAGTTAATGTTATGGCATCAGATGATGATAGTTACAGTCAATTGCAGAATAATTACAAACATATTACAGAATGTCAGAGTGGAACTTAATTTAAAAATTGATTAATTAATTGATAGTATTTGAGTATAGTATGTGATATTGGGTTTTACGAGTGTCGGTCGTCTCTGGCATCTCCTACATCATAGGACCGTCATATTTCGAAATCGAGACGTGACACAAAATGCCTAATACCTTACATGAAAATTAATTTTTATTTTTATTTTGTAGTATCCACGTGGCATTTGTGGGTGCTACATGGCATTAAATAAAATGGTAAGTACAGTAAAATACCTTGTGACTTAACACTTTTTGAATTTGGAGCTGAGATTTTTTTTTTTTTGTAATAGTTTAGTCCTTATGATTTTCACCGTTATCATTTATTCTAAAAAAAATAGAACATATATAAATTATAACAAATCCCTCCAAATTTTTTTGTAATAGTTTAGTCCTTATGATTTTCACCGTTATCATTTATTCTAAAAAAAATAGAATATATATAAATTATAACAAATCCCTCCAAATAAATCAATAAACTTCATATTACAACTCAATCATCAATCATTTTAACCACAATATATTGAATTTTTGCTTTTTTCATTAAACCAAAACCAACCTCAATATTCCATTTCATCAATTACTCAAAAATTCGATCAAGAAAATTAAAAAATAATTAGAAAATTAATCGATAAAATTTTATGCTTAAATGACCTCTCTCTTCTACATCTTTGTGTCGCATGAAGAAGGGTATTGATTACCTCGAGTAATCGAAAAATTGAGAGACCAGCCCATTTAATTTTTCAAATCTGTCGTAAAACAAAAATAATAAAAAAATAAGAATGAGATTAGGGAGAAAGAGCTAATAAGGGTTAGTTTATAATAGTAGTAATGGTTAGAACTAGGTGATAGTATTTTAATGGCTGCATAAGAATGAATATGAAGATTTTTAGAAGAATCAAACTTTCCTATATATCTGGAAGAAAAAGAATAAGAAAATGAAGAACTTTCTACTCTTCTCTCTCTCTTCTTTTAGGTTTTATCATTTTTGTAAGGGTATTTTGATAATTTAATTTGTTCTTTGTATTTTGGGATAAGTGTCAAACAATGAATGACTCAACTTTCACAAAAAAAAAAAAAAAAAAAAAAAAAAAAAAAAATCAGCCCCCAAATTTAAAATGTATCAAACCACAGGATATTTTATTGTATTTATTCCTTTTATTTAATGTCATGTGATGCTACGTGGACGCCACATCGGAAAATAAAAATAAAAATTAATTCTAACATTAGCATAATTAATGACGTTAGACATTTTATCACTAAAGTATCAAACGGCGAAAATTAAAGGGACCAAACTATCAAAAAAAAAAAAAAAAAAACCACAGCCTACCAATTAAAAAGTATGAAATCACATAATAATTTGTTATACTTATCTCTACAAATAATTTGCTTATACGGACTTGTGGGCGTTAAAATATTTTAATAAGTTTGGACATTCAAAGATATCAAAATCAAAAGATGTATTAATGTGGATGTTAGAATTTAAGCTTAATTTAAATTTAATCTAACAAAAAAATAGGCTAACGATTATAGTGATGTCCATCCTTTTTCGACCAAATTTCTTTTCTTGGACTCAAATTTTAGATTTTTACTTATTCTTTTAATTTTTAATAACTTTTAATTTTTAATTACTTTTAATATAAAACTATATTTTAAGCACCCTAAAAGGTTTTTACCTCTTTTACAAATTGCAATGTAAATTAGAAAAAAAAAAGTGGGTGATCAAGTTTTAATAAAATTGATAAAATAATAATATCTAACATATGTATTCCAAATATAAATAAACTGTTATTCCACTATAGCAATATTTCTAGAGGGGTGAATAAAAATTTATAATTTCTTATGCAATATTCAACTTAGTAGCAATATAAACAAAGAGTAATATGAACAAAACAATTAAAAGAGATAGAGATAGAGATTGTTTGGCAAATTTTATGGTGGTTCGAAGCTTAACACCTCTCCTATGTCCACTTCTCTCAATATCAATCCGATATTGAGGTTCCATTTGTAATATCTGCCAATTTTATTGTATTTTTATTAAATTGTATGTTGTAAGAATTAATTAATTTCAAATATGAATGTATGAGGAAATCAGAAATTCTGGTTGCAGTTGCAGGATTTTGTGAGGATAATTGCATGATTTTAAAGAAATAATTTGATAAAGTGTAAAACATAAAAGTTATGAGTTTATATCTTAACTAAAATTCTGTAAAATGGCTTGGTAGAATTCTGTGTGTGTGATGAGTTATGTCTCTTTGAGCAGGACTGGTTTGGTTGATTGTTTCTGCAGGAAGTCTATATTTGTTTGAAATTACTGGAAATGACTGATGTATATTGTGCCAAGGGTGTAACATGAAAAATATTTATTTATGTGTTGTATTATTAGCTATAAAATTTCAGAATTTTTGGATAAGTATATCTCAGTGGAGAGTGGATTTTCTCAGGACTGTTCGGATGGATTTTTAGGTAGTAAATCTGGGTGAATTTGGAGAGTCACCATGGTCTATGTAGTTGCTCTTGTGATTTGAATTTTGGATATGTTGAGCTCTTGCATGTCTATTTTAAGTGACAAAAAGAATAAGGAAGTTTGGATATTTGTAGCTCTTTTGCGAGCTGGTTAGGTTTAAGTTACCGAGGAAGAGTTTTATCTTAGTAGGATCTGGTTAAGGCTAGCCGGCAAGATGCGAAGTGGCATTTTGCGAAGTTGGCAATACAAAGTGGCGAGGTGAGATTGCCGAAGTGGCGAGGTGAAGCATATGCGAGGTGCCATATGCGAAGTGGAGTTAGGCGAAGAAGATTTGGCGAAGTAGAGTTAGGCGAAGAGGATTTGGTGAAGAAGATTTCGCGAAGAGGATTTGGAGAAGAGGATTTGGCAAAGAGGATTTGGTGAAGAGGAAAGGCGAGGTGGCATTATGTGAAGAGGCATTATGCGAAGAGGGAATGTGCGAAGTGGCAATTCGCGAGCAGAGTTTGGGAAAGAGGGAGATAGGTGAAGCGAGTTGGCGAAGAGGCGAAGAGAGTTTGGCGAGGCAGCATATGCGAGGTGACATATGCAAGCTGGATTAGCAGAGTGGCATTGCCGGATCAGTTTGGTGAGCTGGGAAGTGCGAGTTGGGAATGGCGAACTGGCATGTGCGAGGTAGCTTTGCCGACGCGGTTTGGCGAGCTGGCCAGAGAGATTTCTGGGGCAGTGGTCTATTTAACCCCAGCAACTCAGTAGCGTTTTTCACGATTTTTCCTTCCTTCTTTCTTCGTTAATTTTAGTCTTTTCTCAGATTAGTCCCATTTTATTTTCTAAGGCATTAATACTCAAATTAATACATTAGACTTCTAGATTATTCTATATTAAGGCAGAAATCATCAAATTTAAGTAAGAAATCTCAGGAATCTCAGTGTTGAGGAAATAAAGTAAATTTTCTTCCAAAGTTATTTTCTTTTAGATTTATTTAAGTCCGTTGGTTAGAATAATTAATATTAGGTGAATAGAATTTATTGCAAGCAATTTGAAGTCATTAATGGTAATTAATGTGGAAGGAAATCAAAATGTTGGGATTGTCATGAATAGTGGTATGAACAGTAAACCCGAATTTAATGCGGATTTTTCCTTAAGAGATAAATTAAATTGATGTTGGGAATTAAGAATAGAGACCCGCAGAGGGTTAAATATTTAGAAGTCATGTTAAATATTATTAATTTGGAGAAAATCCTAATTTTGAATATTTGGAAAATTTCTTAGGAGGAGGAAATCAAAGTAATTGAGGAGTTGGAATTGAGCAAATTGCTAAAGAAATTTAAGAGAAATTGTGTAAGAGATAAGTATGAACATCACATTTGATTATCGTTCTTTGAAATAATATGACCAAGTATTCGTATATTTGTTCATCCATATTTATATATTTGTATAATGTGAATGACTTGATCAACCTTCTTGGATCAAGTTCATATGCTTCTTACTTGTTGAACCTGATTCGAATGATGATTTATGTTGATGGTCTTCCGACCAATATGCTTCTTATGAGATTGAAACCACATGACCCCATGGATAGAACACTCTTCCAAATGAGAGTAAATCCATTGGCCCATAGTACACTTTGGGAGCCCAGCTGATAGGGTTTTTATCAGTGTTCCACCTAAAGGGGACCATGAGCTTTAGGCGTATGCTGGCCAAGCATACGTTCACGTTAAGGTAGCAAGGCTACTGATATGTATGATATGACATGAGATCAGTTCTATCATATGAGATTTGATAATGCCGTAATTTGTGGGCATTTTATATTCTAAATAAGAACCGTGATTTGATTTGTGATATGATTTGATATTGCTAATTATTATAAGCACTCATGTTCGTTCAAATAAACTTGAGATTCTTTCATACCCAGTTCTATCTAAATATCTGTACATGATTATGATTTGATATTCAGATTCTTGACTCATGATATTCATATCTTACTGAGTTGAAGGCTCACTCCTCTTCTGTGGATTTCAGGTGATAGCATAGCTCGTGAGGGAGCTAATAGAGAAGATCAAGCTTCTTGACTCTTTCTTCCAAGAAGCCTACATTGTAATTATTTTGAAATATGAT
>CANXYC010173703.1:0-17112 GCA_948193065.1 Aleurites moluccanus
TCGTACACTGGACACTTATATGAATATTGATATGGATACATATATGGATACTTGTTATACTCTATACTTGTTATCTTATATTGATTCTATAGGCCATATATGGGCAACTATGGTAATATGACATCTACTGCATTTTTATACATATGGACTCACTGAGTATTTTTATACTCACCCCTTTTAGTGGTTATCATTTTTAGGTCTGCAGTGAGGCTCGTATTCCATAGGCATCTTCTATCCTCACCATGGAATTTTGATACTTGTGACATGGAATTTTGATACTTGTGACATGTAATATTGCAGTTCCAAAAGTATATGTAAATATTTATACAGTATAAAGGTTCCATGGTACTGGAAATTAAATAGGGGCATGTATATGTATGTGAGTGTGTTTTTATAATTTTGCATATATATATATATATATAATGCTATGTATTGATGTAGTTTGATATACAAATATATATGTTGATTTGATATTGGAGATCCAGAGGGATCATTGTTGATAGTGATATGAGTATTGATGATGAAGTTTATTGGAAGTGTTTATTGCATGTTTTGCGGCTGGGCATAATCCTTATATAGAGGAGATGCTGCCCAATTTTCAATAGCATTGTTAAGTTATTTGAATTTATTAAATGTATTGTTTTCCATGTCATATAGATAATGGGGTTCTTCGTGGTGCTAGTAGCTTAGACAACACCCGTACCCTAGGACCGTCGCGACTCCCAGGTTGGGTCGTGATAAGAGTTGACTCCATATTTGCCTAGATTGATCTTTTCTACTTTGTCCAGGTTCTTGGTCCACAAAAACATGTGGTGACTGTAGTAGGGCTCCATGGAATTTTTGAGTAAAATAAGAGAGAAAAGTCAAAAAGAAAATACTGGGAAAGCACTGAAAGATGCTAAAAAGAGTCAAAGTGACTTTTTAAGAAGAAAAGGATGCCTTTTTATAGGAAAATGTGCCAAAATAGGCTGGGGAGAGTAAAAGCACCACCTAGGGCTGGTGGCATAACCATAGGCCTAGGGTGGTAGCACCACCTTATGGTAGCGGCACCACTAAGGGCCCTGAAGCCCAGGGCAGCACCGCGCCCTTCAGGCTAGCGGCATCAAATATGTCTGGGGGATTTTTTCTAGATTTTTGATTTTTTTTGAAATTTTATGGGTCGGGGCACTCTAGGACATTTCCAAAATATTTTAGGCATTTTAATGCATTTAATTTCATTTTTGGACTGAAAATTGCATAATATGGAATTTTAGTCTGCATCCATGACATGGGGCGGTCTAATAAAACATCATAACAACATTCATACATAACATCATCACTCATACATAGCATCATAATAGCATCCATACATCATATTTCATAAACAAGAAAAAATATAACAGGAAAAGCTAGAAAAGAAGCTTAGTCTCTTCGACGACATTGACGGGGGTCCTCCAGTGGATGAGGCAAATCAGTCCTGAAATCAATCCAAGTTAGCATACCCGTCAAAACTAGCTCCATTCTATGCCCCACATGATAGTTGTGATGAGCCCACTCTATGGTAATCTGTAAAAAAAAAGAGAGTAGAGAGTAAGATATCAGATGCTTAGCTAAAGGATCATTTTCGAAAGCAAAGTTAGAAGGTATCACAAGCTAAAGGATCATTTCCAAAAGCAGAACTAAGAGAAAGAGCATCAATATACATCAATATACCTCAGAGTTATCAGGGAAGTCTGGTGTAAGAGGATGGATCGTATCCGAAAGATGGAATGTCTGCATCTCGCCATGAGCATTGATATAAAAGATATCTTCAGGGAACAAGTAGCTAGGGCCCAAGGCGACCCGACCAGGATCATTTCATGTACTAGGAGTAATGCTGGGGTCAGCTGAAGAAGGGTCTGTTGATGTACCCATACTATGAACTTGACCTGGTCTGGCAGAAGAGGGACCAGCAATGTCAGATGCACGCTCCAGTCATCTACATGGATCACTAATAGGACCCATCAGACGAGTGCGACAGAATATCACATAGTTATTGTTGGGGGTCACGTACAAATGAATGGGAAGCCCAGTGTAAGCCTTATATGAAGCACGAATATCCATGTTCCATCTCATGTTAACTGGTGGGTATGCCGGAACTACCCACTTACAAATAGTCTGGACTCGGACTCTTTCTCCCAGGTAGTATAGCTTGTAATATGGTGAGCGAAGCAACAATTGGGAATAAGCCAGTGTAGCACTTGGGTCGAGTTCTACTGGCATCAGTGGCATTTGGTCGATATAAGGTTTCGTCACAACCTGCACAAATATTTGGTGTAAGTAAAGCCATGAAATATGTGTGATATAAAGTCAATGAAATACCTGGAAAGTATTAAGGTTGCCAAAGAATGCTCGAATAGTCTCGAATTCATGTACACCGGAGCTGGACCAATATTCCCTATTCCACCGGACGCTGGCTAGAAAAACATCCAGCCTAGGGCTGCTAAGAGCAGGGGCAAGTGTCTGAAAGTGCTTATAGGCCCATACCTGGTTCAAACATTTTAGACAGAAAGTCATAAAGACTAAGTAAAGTTCAGAAAGGGTACAAAGAGTACCTCCCAGTTCAAACCAAAGGTACAAAGAGTACCTCCCAGTTCAAACCAAAGGTACAAAGAGTACCTCCCAGTTCAAACCAACAGGTATAGAGGGTACCTCCTAATTCAAGTTAAATCCAAAGGTACAGAGAGTACCATCAATTCAAGTTAAACAAAAGATGCAGAAAGCATACCGCCCAGATGAAATAAGTCCCTTCATAAGAATTAAAAGCTCCCCGTGATAGATCACACATCTCTTGGTACATGGTGCTTAGGATAGCGCCAACCCAATCATATTCACCCAGCACAATCATGTCTATCAAGCTTGGCAGAATGTTCAAGTTGACAGTATCACGACGAGTATGACCAAATATGCATCCATCTAGAATCAACACCATCAGTCTAGCCACAGCCACTGTATCAAATATCATATTAGTAAATGACTCCATCTCTCTTAATCATGCCTAAAGCCAGTGCAAGGCACTGATATGTGATCTTGAGGAGGATCCTGACCTATAAACTGGATCATATCTTTAGGAGTGAAGGTGACCCTCTAGTATGCCAGGTTCCAAAATGTAAGCCAGTTAGCATCGACGGATCTAACAGGGTAATCGTCAGCTCCTTGCATGGAAAATGAAAGGTATTGGTGGTGTTCCACCATCGCTCAGCTAGTGCCTTGATCAAGGCCACATTGCTCTCAGGATTGGTTTAGACCATTAGGAAGGATACAAAACCAATAGGCTCTAACAGAGGTTTTACCAAAGTTTTGACAGATAAAACATCAATTAGATAGGCTAAATTTGACCTAGCCCCTCAATTCCTAAGTACGGTGCACTTAATAAATAAAATAATAATAATAATAAATAATATATATATATATACCTCTATTCTGCTATCCTAAGAAATATGTTGTTTCGATTCCTGCAGAAGATTTTTTGGGTTAGGATTATCTCGCGGGGCCTCATAGTTATGATGTCCCCGATTGCTACTTCCAGAAGCTGAAGCCATTAAGAGAAAAAGGAGAGCTTTAGAGAGAAAAGCTAAAAAGAGAGGGAGAGGAATGTAAAAATGGATGTGTAGGGAATGGGAGAACCTCACCCCTATTTATAGATTTTGAGAATCTCATAAATGACCATCATGTCCCTAACTTGGCCAAAAACAAGGAAACTTGTATTTCTAGAGCAATTCAAGTCAGAATCAGGTGCTATCAATTTTGTTGCCCAAATCAAACCTAGGAAGCTTCTGTAATTCAGAAGAGGACAAAAACAGCAAAATAATAGAAAAATGAAAAATTGTCTGGAGCTTGACAGGTTACTCTTATAGACCTCCAGAAATTGCAGGGTTCAATTAGAACGCATTTACTTTGTCTCAGACAGGCAACAGCAACCCGGTTCACCAACATCATGACCGTCATTCGAAATGGATAGCCATGATGGGGGCAACTGTGAACACTAGTTTTTTACACCCTTCAGAATCGTGTCAACCCGAACGAAACTCACCGGAACCAAACCCGTGCTCGGACGAACTCAGAATAGCCTCGGAACGAAGTCAGACCAGAGCTACCACCCTCTGGGTATGACATTGCCATAAGAAGGGGGGTGGCAGTGCAGCCATACCCTCAGGGTGACAACTTCCATGCCCAAGGGTGGCATCATGGCTATTTGCAACTGGTGCCACCCTTCTTCAGCTCCTCTGCCACCAAGACCCCAGTAGAGCCGTCACCCCCCTCCGGTGGCACCAGCTCCTCTTGCCGATGGTAGCTCCATTCCAAACCTATATTTTTTGAATCCCACATTGAAAAATGATGGAATTTGACCCTTTAAGCTTCTACTATAAACGTATAGCCTCATCAACCTAGTTTTTGGCCCCAAAGTCTCTGAAGTTGATTATTTCCTTCTTAGATTTCGTATCTTCTCCCTCCAATACTTATTTTTCTTCTTTTTTTTAACTCTATTTGAGTTTGAAGAAATGCTATTCAGGATGTGTGGAGTCCATCTTTTTTAGTTCTCCTTGAGTTAAAGAAAGACACAATCCGAGGCGTGTGGAGCCTCAAAATCATTTTCTAAGTAAAGTTACTCTGACGGTTTGCTTTCTTAAAAGCTAAGAAGACATTTCAACCCATTTCCTTTGCTTCATCTAATCTAAGGTGGAACTTCGATCCGGAAGAGCACTTCGTCCGCTAGCACCCCTAAGAGTTAAGGCAAAGGTATAAACTCTCAACTAACTTTCGTTAGTTTGATAAAGAATCAAAATAAAGAATAAAAAACATGATAAATAGGGCATAAAATCAACCCTCTTTCGCGAGAAGGAAGAACTACATGGGTTTTGATTCTCATTCAACGGGATACTCAGGCAAGCTGTATAAAAGCTTCAAATCCAAAAAAGACAAAAACCATCTCTTTTTCTTTGATTATTTGCTTTATTTTATTTGTTGAATGTATTCTTTGGGGAATGTGTGATCAACCTAGAACCCGTAAGGGCTAGAGTTGATATCCCATATTTTGAGATTTTGAGGTGTAATAATTTACTTTTATCACTTTCTTTTGATTATTTTACTTGATTGCTTATATTTAAATTGTTCATATGTTTATTTACTTGCTCATGCATCTTATATGTCATTCTTTAGTTGTTCATGAAAATCACTTTAAATCAAGGTTAAAATTAAAAGCCAAGTTCAACTGAAAACCTAGTCCCCGAATCCTCTTTGGTTTCAAAGACTAGTGCATTTTTTTCCTTTGGGATAAAATTGGAGTCAAAATGGGTTTTTATCTTAAATTTTTCAAATAAAAATAACTTAAGGTGGCGACTTCAAAAATTCAAAATCATTTTCAAATAAAATGCACTAAGGTCATCTCCTCCATGAGAAATTGTCCCAAATGAGCATTTCTGATCCCATTTTGTAACACTCCAGTTTAAAAGCTTAGAACTTAAGCTTTAAAAGGCAAACCTAAATGGTTCCTTCTTTGTTTATATGATATGTAATATGCATTTTTATGCTTAAATTGAATGAATATGCATGTTTTAGAAAGTTTTACACATGTAAAAGTGCTTTAAAGGCTGTTAGGAAGAAATCGAGAAAAACTCAATTTTTGGTGAACTGGGGGCAAAATGGTCATTTCGCACCCCTTCAAGTTTTATGGAAATTAACATGATATTTGAAGGTAGAAAAGAATATTAGGACATGAAAATGATGATATTTAATTTATTTGAAGTTTTGTTGGAGAATTAAACCTGGTTGAAAATAGTTCCCGGCAAGCTGCTCAATTGAGGTGCTTGAGGTGCTTCATTTAAACTAAGGGCAAATTGCTCTTTTCCTTTGAGATATGGAATTATATGGTGTATGCAATCCTATAGCATCATTTTAGGCTTGATTAAATCTAAACATTGGATGAAATGATAAAGAAATGGATGGTTGGCTGGCTAAGTTTCACCATTTTTATCATAAGCTCATTGTATAAGATCACATCTTTGATATTTAGGTGGATTTTTCCCACCACTTCACCATTCTTATCTTCCTCCACCATTTCATATGTAGAATTTTCTCTCTCATCACCTACCAAGTTTTAGCCATACCAAGGAATCACCAAATCTTATGCTTTTCTTTCAATTTTTGATGGAAACATATTAATTCCATCCTTGTAAACACAAATATAGCGTTAGATTTCAAGGAAAAACTTGAAAAAGCTAAGAATCAAAACTTTGAAATTTTTGAAGAACTTTTGGTAAGTTGATGGTTTGTAATTATTTTTATTCAAATATGATTATATGGTGTTCTTTGATGATTATTGATGTTCAAAACACATTTTGAATGGATAAAATTCAAAAAGTTGGATTGAAACCCTAATAGGAAGAACTTTGAATCAAATTGATGTTTTGATGATTCTTTTGGTTTAAATGATGTGTATGATATGAATTTGTGATTAAAAGATTGAAAAAAAAAACTCATTTGGTTAAAGATTCAAGTTGGCCGAAATATTGATGATGAATATTGATGTGTGATTTTTTGTGTTTAATGGTTTTAAAGGCTTGAATGATGTGTATTTGATGTGTTTAACATGAATGGATGGTTAATTGATGAAAAGAAACACATTTGGAATGAAACATGATTTGGCCGAATGTGATGATGATGGATAACGCCTTAGTGCTTTGATGTTTAATAGGTTTAAATGAATGAATGTTATGTATTTGATGTATATGAATGTTATACAATTGAATGGTGTTGAAAAATGGAAGAATGCAATGATTTCCATTAAAGTATAACAATGTGGACTTTGTTACTTTAAGGTGTTAGGTTAATGCAAATAAGGAAGTAAGGTTTGAATATAGTATAATGATATAAATGATTGAAATGTATAAGTGATTTGAAAGCATACTTGAAATTCGATGTATGTTTGGTATGGAATATTGAGCCAAGTGTTTGGAAGTTCATAACTTAGTATTATAATGATTAATATGTGTAATGTGAATGAAATATGGTGATAGAAATGCATTTGATATATAAAAGATATGAAAAGTGTTAAAAGAGTGATATAGGGCCTTTGATGTTCAGTATGTGTATAATGTGTGTTTATGTGTATTAATATGCCTTGATATGGTATGATATGTGTTTTAATGAGTAATATGTTGAGTATAAGTCTTATTGGAATGAATTGGTTAATATAGGAGAATTGTCCCGAGCTAGAGCTGCGGACAGGGAATCACAGGCTGACTAGGCCTGATTGAGTACTATTTGGGAATTTTGATAGAGGTGAGTCTACATATATGGTTGATGCATTATTCATTCATAAGTCATACATTTATGCATATGAAATTATATCTTTGCTTGAAAACCATTAATGATCCATTTTTGGGCAAATTTGCCAATATAACCTAAAACAGAGCTACCGAAATGCCTATAATTGGCATAAACTTTGAATTGCTATCAAAGTCATTCTGAAAGGCTTTTTGATATGAAACCAAGCCCAATTGTCTAATATATATATGTATTTGTCATTGGTATAAAGAAAATGCTATGTAAATATTGATTTTAAGGAAAACCAGAAAGTGCCTGAAAAATGACAAACAGACCCGTAATTTGGGAGCTAGTTGCGGCAGCGCAATTTGGGCCCCAGCGGGCAAAAATATGAAATTGAGCCAAACTTTTTCTTTGAATATTATAATGTTATATATCACCTTTTAAGTCATATTTGAGACTTATTTTGATAGGTTTATGCTATATGAGACATCTGCATATAATATATTATAACAGGACTACTTCGATGGTGTAGAAACAAACCATCGGCTGTGTACACAGATATCTATTATGACCTCTGCTGGGGAGGGGTAAATTCCCTATGCCATGGTGTGATGTGGTTGGAAATGATATGATTTGGATGGAAATGTGATGGAAGAGAAGTGAAGTAACAGTTGCAATATGATATGATCTGATATGTAACAGGCTCCTGTTATATTATATGCATTATGGTTCATGATATGTATTTCATCATGCTATTCCCAGTATTCATATTTACAGATCATTAATGGATATATGTGACTATCATGAATAATATTGCATACTCATATATATATATTGACTCACTGAGTATAATGTTATACTCACTCCCTCAGTGGTTATATGTTTTCAAGACCTCAGTGAGGCAGACATCCATTGGCTACATCATCTTCAGCCTTGGATCACAGATGTGTGTATTTGAGGTCACTCCGGTGTATAGAAGTTCCTTGGTATATAATGTATAGAGAGCTTGGATTGGATAAAAGTATAATGTCAAAATATGATCAAATGATAATCAGATATAATGTGAATATGTTGATGATGTTCATATATATGATATGAGAAATTTATATGATATACATATGATATGAGTTATGAATGCAAATATTGAAGTGCATTTTGAGTTGTGATTGACAACTGGAGGTTAAAAGGAGATGTATGATATATTGTAAGTGTAATTCATATGCTTTATGGATAGCTTAAGTCAAAGTTATAAAGGAAACTCTGTCAATTTTTTTGTATGAATATTATGATGTTTTTTAAAAAAAATTATCACCTAAAATGTATCACAGATTAAGTAATGATTGTAAAAGTTAAGTTAAAGTAAAAGCATGGGTTCTTCAAGGTACTACTCATCTTGGCATTACCCGTATCCTATGACCGTCATGGTCTAAAATTGGGTCGTGACACATTTAAAGTGGACCCGGATGCGACGCTCGGGCGAGGCCTCACAATCAACTAACTCCTTCATCTCACTGATCAATGGTCTTCTAAAAACTGAGATGTGAGCTAAATTGCCCATAAATTTTCTGCTTAGTGCATCTACCACTACATTAGCCTTATCTAGATGGTAAAGGATATCACAATCATAATCCTTAAGCAGTTTAACCCATTTGCGTTGCCGGAGGTTCATAACCTTTTGTTGAAGTATATATTGCAAACTCTTATGATCAATATATATTTCACATTTAGTAACATACAAATATTGCCTCCAAATCTTCAGTGCAAATAGTATTGCTGCCATCTCCAAATCATGTGTCAGATAGTTCATGTTATGCTTCTTTAACTACCGTGAAGGATAAGCAATCACTCTTCTATTCTGCATCAGAACACATCCTAATCTAACTCTAGAAGCATCATAATAAACTGTCAATTTATCATCCTCTGATGGCTATGTTAACACTGGAGCACTCGTGAGGCAAGTCTTCAAGGTTTGAAAACTGCTTTCACATTCATCTGTTTATAAGAATTTCTCCTGTTTCTGAGTCAATTTAGTCAACGGAGCATCAATCTTGAAAAAATCCTTCAAAAACCATTTGTTGTATCCTGCCATACCAAGGAAACTACGGATCTCAGATACATTAGTAGGCCAAGGCCAATTTGTAATTGCTTCAACCTTCTGAGGATCTACCTTGATAACATCTTTACATACCACATGGCCTAAAAAACACATTTCAGTTAACCAGAACTGACATTTAGACATCTTAGCATACAGCTGATGCTCTTGAAGTATATGCAGTACAATCCTCAGATGCTCTGAATGCTCCTCCTCACTATTGGAATAGATAAGAATGTCATCTATGAACACTATGATAAACTTATCCAAGAATGGTTTAAATACTATGTTCATCAGATCCATAAATGCAACCAGTGCATTAGTCAACCCGAATAGTAATACCAAATACTCATAATGTCCATATTGGGTTTTGAAGGCAGTCTTGGGCACATCTTCTCTCTTAATTCTCAACTGATGGTACCTAGATCTCATATCAATCTTTAAGAAATGACTCGCACCTTGCCATTGATTCAACAAATCATTTATCTGAGGCAATGCATATTTGTTCTTCACTGTCACCTTATTCAGCTGCCGGTAGTCAATACACATCCTTAAGGAGACATCTTTCTTTTTCACAAACAGCACTTGAGCACTCCACAGAGAACTGTTCAGTCTAATAAACCCTTTATCCAATTACTCTTGCAATTGCACCTTTAACTCTTTCAATTATGTTGGTGCCATTATGTGTGAAGGAATGGATATCGGATTGGTGTCTGAATACACCTCAATCTCAAACTCAATCTCCTTATCTCGGGGTAGTCCTGGCAAAGCATTAGGGAATTCCCGAACCACAGGTATCTGATCAATCCTTATTGAAGTCTTCTGCACATCTATCACATGAGCAAGGAATGCTGAACAATCCTTCTTTATCATCCTTTTAGCTTGGATAGCAGAAACAAAACTTATTCCAGATTCACATTTGTCACCCTAGAATTCAAATTCAGGTTGCCCCTTTGGCTGGAACTTAACTTTCTTCTCATAGCAATCAATAACTGCACAATGTGTCGTTAGCCAATCCATACCAAGTATCACATCAAGCTCTAACACAGGCAGTTCTATCAAATTAGCATGCAAAATATTATCATCAATCTCAACCACATAACCCGGGTAAAAATAATTCACTTTTATACTCTCTCCCATAGGTGTGGCTATCTCTAAGGGAATACTCAATAATTGTCTCTGTTTATTCAATTTAGGTGTAAACAGTGGTGAGACAAAAGAGTGTGTAGCACCAGAGTCAAACAATGATTCAGCTATTTCACTCTATATAAGAATAGTACATGTGACAACGTTATCAGATCTTTGTGCCTACTGAGAATTCACAGCAAAAACTCGCCACTGACCTCTGCCTGCTGGGGCCTGACTGCTGCTCGGTGCTTGACCTCTACCTCCACCTCCACCCCTACCATAAGCCTCTCTAACTACATTCTAGCTCATCTATATAGTAGGTTAGGACACTGATGCTGAAGGTTGTTGATCACCCCATAAAGGACATCTGCTAATGAAATGATCGTGTTGCCCACATTTCAGGCAAGCATCTTTTTGTCGTCGACACTCCCCTCCATGCCATCTACCACAGAAACTGCAAATAGGCATACTAGGCAATGAGTAATAGGTCTAAAAGAATCCCATGAACAAGTAGGTGTTGACTGCACTGGAGGTCCCCTACTCTATGTCCTCCTCCTCTAACTGTCAGACGGAGGTCTCTGATCAAATCTAGGCACTGGCTCAATCTGTCTAGATTGGAAGATGCTCTCCCCTCTCCTGCCCTATGAACTAGGTCCTCCCTTCCTTTTCTAATCTCTCTTGGCTGTCTCTAACTTGCACTTTTCCTCCATTTGATTGGCCTTGTCAATGATGGTAGTAAGAGATGTGAGCTCTATAGCAAGTAGGGCATTATAAAGTGAGGCATGCAATCCCCTCCTGAATCTGCTGATCAAATATGTCTCAGTAGGAGCAATCTATGTAGCATATTTGCTCAATCTAATAAATTCCTCAAAATACTCCTCAACTATCCTATTACACTGCTCAAGCTGTTCAAGCTGAATCTAATTCTTGGTTTTCACCCCTTTTGTCAAAAACGCATCAATCAGCCTCTGTCTGAACTCTGCCTAGGTAGGAGGATGATCGCCATATAATTTGGGCTCCATAAGTCGAGAAAACTAAGTCTAGGCTTTCCCCTTCATTAATAACCCAACCAACTCGACTGCCTTGACATCGAAACAAGGTAGCCTCCTAACTACCTTCTCTATATGCTCTAAGAAATCAATCGGCTCATCGCCTCTTCACCCCGAAACTCAGGCAGATTAAGCTTCAGAAAGTTGAATATAGTGACTCCACTCTCATCAATAACTCAGTGAGCTCCCTGTATAGTAGGCTCACCAGGAACTATTGCTAGCCATACTGGAGCAACATGTACAGTAGCTGGTGCAACAAGAGGTGGCACTGCTGCTAGCATTGGTGGTGGTGGCATATTCTGTCGTTCCCGCCTCAATTATGCTAATTCAAGACATAAATCCATCATCCCCTATATCATCTCCATCCTCTAGGGGTCATCACTCCTCCTTGTCTCCTCTATCATCCGTCAAGATCTTGAAATGTCCTCTGTAATCTCTCTAATAAGTGACTCATTATAGGCTACCTCTACCTCTCTTGTATCCTCTCTGACTCTATAGTCAGATATCTCTATCAAATTGTTAGAAAATAGAACAACGAACTCAATACATTACAGAAACACGTAATACTCATACATACTCGATGAATACAACAAAAGACGAAACAAGAATTCCTATGCTCCATGATTTACTTAACTCTACTAATCTGTATTTAGTTACTATTCATCTATAACCTATGCTCTGATACCACCTCTGTCATGTCTCAATTTTGGAACAAGACGATCTTAAGATGCGGGAGATGCTAGAGGCGACTAGCACCCATAGAACCCAATATCACATACTATTATCATATACTATATCATACTAAAATCATTCCTTAATTAATATTCATTCTGACATTCTGTAATTAGTCTGTAATTCATTATGCAGTTGGCTATAATTACTATCATCTCATACCATAACATTAATTAAACTCCATATTATGCTATATATACATAACTACAGTATAACTATGACATTATACACACCATAGAGCACTAAAAATATTTACAAGAATACATTGTTAAAATAATTACACTGCTATTACAGACACTGTAGAATTCCACGAGAAATAACAATCAGGAATCTGCTACTCAATCTGCACCTGAAAAAGAGAAACAACTGAAAGAGGTGAGTATAAAATACTCAGTGAATCTAATACACATCGACCAAAAGGAATGGCTAGGATATCAATAAACAATAGGTAGATAATCAATAAATAATAATCTGCACATTGATAACAGAATGAGGAATCAGATTACAGTAAAGGACTATAGAATCAATGAACAAGTCAAAGAAACTCATGTGATGTAGATAAGACAGATGCTGGGCCATGAAACTCATTTATCATATGTCAATGACATATCAATAAACATAAGACTGATCAGGTCTTATGGCTAGGACAGTTAACCCCTCCCAGCTAGGGTATCCAATATACAATGTGCACATCACCGACGGTATTTACCTGCTACGCAGTTAGTGAGGAAGCTCTGTCAAATCACATTAGAACCAATATAGATATGGAAGCAAGACAAAGGACATCAAAATATATCAATTGTCTCATCAATAATCAATAGGTCGTGAAATAATCAAACGAGACTGCAAATAAGCAATGGATAAGCAATGGATAAGCAATAAGAGGTAAGTAAACCATAACATAAGGTTTAGCAATTAACATTGAGTTGCAACATAGGATGGCCATACATGATCAAATGGTTGGTACACTTGTCATGCCAATGTCACTGGCGACAATGGCATTCAAATGGTAGTCCTATGGGTGAAACAATGGTAGGCCTATGGCAAAATGAACTAGGCATTTTGTCAAACACATGGTGTGCATCATTGAATGGACAATTTGGCTAGGTTATGATGCAACATTGACATTGCCCATATAATCAACATTAAGCTCTCAATTAAGGCAACTCAATAAGCAATAGATATACAACAATAAATATCACTTAAAGGATAAAAATAGCTTGAGAATTCAAAGGAAAAACAAAGCAAAAACAAAGGCATGAATAGTATTAGGCCATTCAGCCAAAACAAGAATTTTGGGGAAGGTTTCCAATTCTCATTTCAATGCAATACACATGACATTTGATGCATATTAAACTCACCTGACACCTCAAATTACCTAGAAAAATTGATTTGCCACCAATTTCTTCAAAGAAGGAAAAACCACAATCTTCCAAATCTTTATGTTCTACATCAAACCAATCACAAATTAACCATCCATTAGTCTCCAATTAACATATTCTAAGCTTAATTAACATTAACTAACACTAATTCAAATATTCAAATCACACAACTTGAACTAGGATTTGGAATTTGGGGAAAATCTATCAAATACATCAATTGATGCAATTGAACACAAAACCCATTCTATTCATCACCTAATATATATATCATCTGATAAATCAAGAAAATCAACTCATTACCTTACCTTGATGGAGTACCTGAAATCCTCTTTCAAAAATACCTTGGTTGGCTTTTAGTTTTTGTCACGGCCCAATTTTAGACCATGACGGTCCTAGGGTACGGGTAATGCCAAGGCGACCAGTACCTCAAAGAACCCATGCTTTTGCTTTTACTTTAACTTAACTTTTACAAACTAATAATGTCATTAATAATCATTGCTTAACATGACATACATTTTAGGTGATAAATTTTTTTCTAAAACATCATAAAATTCTTACAGAAAAACCGACAGAGTTTCCTTTATAACTCTAACTTAAGCTATCCGTAAAAAATACAAATTACACTTCCAATAAAACATACATCCCCTTTAACCTCCATTGAACAATCACAACTCAATAAGCACTTCAAAATTTACATCATATCTCATATCATATATGTACATCATTTATATTTTCATATCATACTTGGTTAACATTTTGATCATATTTAAACATTATACTCTTAGCCAATCCAAGCCCTATATACATTATATACCAAGGAATTTCTATACATAGGAGTAACCTCAATACATACATCTGTAATCCAAGGCTTAAGGTAATATAGCCAATGGATGACTGCCTCACTGAGGTCCTGAAAACATTAAACCACTGAGGGGTGAGTATAAGTTTATAATCAGTGAATCAATATATATGTGTATCCAATATTATTCATGAAAAGTCACATCTATCCATTAATGATCTGTAAATATGAATACTAGTGATGGAATGATGAAATACATATCATGAACCATAATGCATATAATATAACAAGAATTTGTAACGTGTCATATCATTTAATAAGCTGTTACTTCACTTTTCTTCCTTCACATTTCCACCTAATCACACCATTTCCAACCAATCACACCATGGCATAGGGAATTTCACCCTCCCTAGAAGAGGTTAGAGTATATAAACATATATCTGTGTACACAGCCGATGGATTATTAACTACACCATCGAAGTAGTCCTGTTATAACATATTATATGCAAATGTCTCATATAACATGAATATATCAGTATTAAGTCTCAAAGATGACTTAAATGATTTTGTATAATATTATAAAGAACAAAGGATCAATTTGGCTCAATGTGAAATTTTGGCCTCCGGGGCCCAGTTGCGCTAGCGGAACTGACACCCCTAAATTACGGGTCCGTTTCTCATTTTTCAGGCACTTTCTGGTTTGCCTTAAAATCAATATTTCCATGGCATTTTCTTTATACAAATGATAAATACATATATATAACAGGCAATTGGGCTTGATTTGACATCAAAAAGCCTTTCAGAATGAATTTTATACAGAATCAAAGTTTAGGCTAGTTTTAGGCATTTCGACAGCGCTGTTTTAGGTCATTTTAGCAAAACTGCCCAAAAATGAATCATTAATGGTTTTCAATCAAGGATATCATTTCATATGCATAAATGCATGACTTATGAATGAATAATGCATGAATCATATATATAGACTCACCTCTGACAAAAACTTCCAAAATTATCCTAGCAGGACTAGTTGGCCCGAGACTCGCTGTCAGCAGCCCGTACTTGGGAACTTTCCCCTATAATAATCAAATTACTCCAGTAAGACTTATACTCAATACTATTCATATCAAAACACATATCAAATCATGTCAAAGCATAACAGTATACATAAACTCATATTATACACCGAAGGCCCTATATCATACTTTTGATACCTTTTATGCATCAAATGCATTTCTATCATCACATTTCATTCACATTACATATATTCATTATTAAAATGCTAAGTTAAGAACTTCCAAACACTTAGTTCAATATTTCATACTAAACATACATCAAATTTCAAGTATGCTTTCCAAGTACTTATATCATTTAACCTTTCCACATTTGAACTTATACATTTCTATTATTCATGCCATTAAACCATATCCAAACTTCACTTCTTAAATTGCATTAGCTTAACACCTTAAAGAAACAATGTCAATATAGTTCCACCTTAATGGAAATCATTCCATACATCCATTTTTCAACACCAATCAATCATACAACATTTATACACATCGAATGCATAACATTCATCTATATATACCTATTAAACATCAAAGCATCATTCATCATTTAAGCACCTCAAAGTTTTGGCCCAAACATGGTTTCCTCCAAATGATTTTCTTTCCATCAATTAACCATCAATTCATGTTAAACATATCAAATACACATCATTCAAGCCTTTAAACCTATTAACCATCAAAATCCAACACCATTATACATCACCATCAATTTCGGCCAAAGTGAAACATTAACCAAATGGATTTGTCTCCATCATTTAACCATTAATTCATATCATACACATCAATTACAACTCATTCAAACCAAAAGATTCATCAAAACATCACTTTGATTCAAAGTTCTTCCTATTAGGGTTTCATTACAACCTTTTGAATTTCTTCCATCCAAAACATGTTTTGGACACTAATAAACATCAAAGAATACCTTAAGAACATATTTAAATCAAAAGAATCACAAAACCAATCACTTTCCAAAAGTTCTTCAAAAACTTCAAAGCTTTGATTCTTTGATTTTTCTTGTTTTTCCTTAGAATATAAGGTTATATTTGAGTTTATAATGGTGGAATTAATATGTTTCTATCAAAAAAATGGAAGAAAACACAAGTTTTGGTGGTGGTGGATGGTGGTCGAAACTTTGGCAATGGAGGAGAGAGAAAATGGTTGGTGAATATGATAAGGAAGATGAAGAAATGATGAAGTGGTGGGAAAAATCTAACTTAAATATCAAAGGCATGATTCAATACATTAGGCTTATGATAAAAATGGTGAAACCTAGCCATCAAACCATCCATTTCTTCATCATTTCATCCAATGGTCAGATTTAGACAAGCCTAAAATGATACCATAGGATTGCATACACCATATAAGTCCATATCTCAAAAGAAAAGACCAAATTGTCTTTAGTTCATATGAAACTCCTAAATCAAGCAGCTTACTAGGAATTATTTTCTACCGGGTTTAATTCTCCAACAAAACTTCAAATAAATAAAATATCATCATTTTCATGTCCTAATATTCTTTTCTACCTTCAAATATCATGTTAATTTCCATAAAACTCGAAGGGGTGTGAAATGACCATTTT
>CANXYC010173924.1:0-16986 GCA_948193065.1 Aleurites moluccanus
TTCAGATTTTTGATTTGTAATGTTCATATCTTACTGAGTTGAAGGCTCACTCCTCTTCTGTGGATTTCAGGTGATAGCCTAGCTCTTGAAGGAGCTAATAGAGAAGATCCAGCTTCTTGATCCATTCTTCCAAGAAGCTTCACTGTAATAATTTTTGAGATATTTTGTATATTCATTAAAAGGTACTATGACGTGATATGTATTTGGGAGTATACTCTAGAGCTCCATAGTCAGTCATTGAGGATACCAATATTTTGATGTATGAATTATTACCTTATGGGTACTTTTGTTTCTTAGTGATGTGATATGTATCTTTTGATCATTAAGGAACAAGAGAGAGCTATGAAATGATAATGGTAAAGATATGATTGATGTTTAATTGAATACATAGAAATGATCATTGTATGATAATATAAGATGTTGTAATTGATATAATTGTGTATGAGATTCATGGTATGTGAGTTCTACGGGTTTATGGTGGCCTTAAGCCTACCCTTGCCCTAGGACCGTCGTACCACTGGAGTTGGGGTGTGACATCAAGTTTAACCTTCCAGCTCGCCCAATCTCTATCCACCTCGGAATCGAGAAGCCAACTCACACTACCTACTTTGTCGAGCTGGGAAACTCTCCTCGCCAACTCGCACCACCTATTCTGCCGAGCTAGAAATCCTCCTTGCCAACTCGCACTAAACCTTCTCGCAAATAAGCTATAATTTTCAATCTCCTCAATTCTACAACTGTCTATAAAACACATAAATAAATATTACTCATGCTAATACTTGACTCACTCAGCCACTAACATATCAAAACAAATAACAACATATCATAGACTTATTGCCAATCAGACTTAAGGTAATAAAAAAGTAAAATAAAAATCTAAAACTTATACATTCATACTTATCCACATATTATGTGAAATCATAACACTAACTCACAAACTCTTACCCAAACACAAATTCTAAGATTCTTAAAATATTAATCTAATCACAACAAAATATTCATAAAAAAATAAAATAAAAAAAAATTTACACAGGTATTACATCTTATCCATTCTTGATTCTACATATCCAATTAATTTCAATTTAGATACTATTTAACATAAAATTACATTACTTATACTTATATTAAAGAAAATTCCTCAAATTTCCAAGTTACTAGGATTTTGCCTATAAAGAACCTTACTGGCAGCCTGTGTTTTATTACTCATATCTCTCTCTACACTTATCCAATTGTTTCAATTATTATTCATAATTAAATTTAACATATAAGGATCTAATATATCCAAATTTCACATTAAAATCATCACTACACAATTTATGGTGTTAATTTAAACTTAGGCCTATAACTAGCCCTGCTACCCTGCATTCTGCCTGCAATCATATTCTGGCAGATTCTGTTCTTTTTCTAATAACTCAATTGATACTTAACCAATTACTATAATTCCTTTTCATATTGAAAATATACATATAAAATTATAATATATTCAAATTTCATAATTTTTGGATCATTGTACAATTATTAGTGAATTTCCAAAGTTAAATTATTGCCCTAAAATCTCTATCCAACCATGCCCTGTTTCTATGCCTATAATAAATTTCGTACTCATCCAATTATAAAAAAAATTTACAATCATTTATATAACACATAAATGATCATCTTTTATGTTTAAAACTTTCTCTAATTTAGAATTTAAAGTCCTTATATTAATACAATTCTATATCCTATATTCTGTTAAACATTCAATCCAGACAGTCTATATTTATGACCAAATATCTCATAAACCACAATTCAAATTACAAAAAACTTTTATATTACTATATATAAGACATTGATAAACACTTTTCATGTTGAACACTTCTTCTAATTCTATCTTTATCATTATATAAAATAAAAATACAGCAGCATTTTCTAGAAAACCTAATTTCAGGTCAGTCACAGTCTTTACTCAATAACTCTTCCCTCACTTCGAATTTCACAAATTTCTTTTACAGGAATCTAATCAACATATTTATCTACAACTTTTATGTTTTAACCATCTACAAATTCAGTCTTTAAAATTTTGTAATAATAGCTATAAATTACTTCCATCAAACAGATTCCAGAAACTATATAAACCCTAACTCATTCCTTATATTTTTAACTTAATTACCTCAACTATTTGCCAAATCATGCTATATAACTCTTAAATACAATTAAAAATGATAAGTCTAGAATCATTATATTAGATTAAATTCTCAAATTCCATCTTCTTTCTTCCTCCGTAAAGCTTGAACACTACTTTTCTATCCTATTTTCTTCATAAATCTTCTTCTTTCTTCCATTTCCTATTTATTTTTGGTTGATTTTCTTTGGAAAGGTTGGAAGTATATATTTTTTTTTGGCTTTTCTCTCCTCCATATCTCGATTCCCCTCTCCAAAAATGGCAGCCAATATTAGTTCTCCTCTTTTCCAAAAGCCAACAAAAATTGAAGATAAAAAAATAAAAGAAAATTCTAGAATTTGGCTTATTTGGCACCTATTTAATTAATTAATAAATCAATTAAGCATTTTTTTATCAAGAAAATCCATTTTTCCACATCATGGACAGCCACCTTGGCTGGTTTCTAGAAAAGGTGGGTCCCACAACTTTGTTTAATTACACTTTTGGCCCAACATTTTCCTTATTTGTATTTTTGACCCCAAAACTTTCTGTAATTTATTCTGGCTATTCTGATTAGATTCAACATCAAGTGTGGGGAGTGAAATACCTTATTTTAAGTTTCTCTATCATTTAAAAATAGTTCTAGGTCATTTCTGGATCCCAGACAGTTGATTTCCAAAATTGCCCTCAAAATTGTCTTTATTTATAAATTTGCCATTACTCTCATTGTCAGTGTTCCAAAATATTTTTTAACTCTTTTTTTTCACCATAATTTCACATAAAATTAACTTATCTAATTCCCCTAGGTTTGGGTCAAAAATTTTTAAATTAGCCGGACTGCTATTTTTCTGGCACTCTTCTCGACATTGACAATTTTCGGAAAAATTTTGCATTCACTTTCTAACTGTGTCTCTAAAATTATTTTTCATCATTTTAATGCTTTTAAACCATAAAATGAAAATTAAATCATTCATTCAAGATGGGATTTTCTAAGGTATTACAATTAGAATATGTCGATAATTTATTTTGAGATATAGTAAATCAAATGATAATTATTAAATTAATTATTCTATGAATTTAATTGCTGACTGAATAAGTATTTTTTGAAATTATATATAATTGATGAAATTTTGTGGATTAAATAAATGGAATTAATTGGATGTCAATTCTAACTTTCATTTGATAGAATAATGAGTAGAGTTGGATTGGGGTATTAATTAGACTATTATAAATATGTTTGTTGAGATGGAGATCCAGGATGGGTCAATTATTATGGTTATGTTAGATTTGGGCCGATGGGCTAATTATTAGAAGTGTTTTTATTTTATTTCTGGAGGTTACGTCCTATTTTAGGAGAAACTCTGCCGAAATTTCAACAAATTTCTGAAATTCATTCTTTTTATTTCTAAGTTAATATTTGAATATAATTGTAATAATTTTTGTATTTAATTCCAGTACTTCAAATGTCTTCCATTGCTTTCAGTCAGAAGGCTCTTCAAGGGAGACAGTTAGTTTGATGGTCGTCAAATTTGTGAATTAATATATTTTAATTTAACTATACATCTATACATGACATGAAAGCACTGAATGAATGAGACTATATATGTACATAAACTATCACTATTGCATTAGATTTAGAAGGATGATGCATGTCTATGCCATATTAGATGATGTTGATGATATGTATGTATATGGTTGTGATGGAAAATAGGATGATGTGGAATCCAATTGTACTAACATAGAAAACAATAACGATATAACATGATATGATATGATGATGATATTATTATATCGATTGTCTGGTTAAAGAATGGTCTCACAGTGGCCCCCTGAACATAGATAAGAGAGTATAGGGATGCCTGGTTAGAGCTAGTCTCACCGTGGCCCCATAGTTATATTTTTAAGATATAACACCTTAGATTTTGATTTGCATGATTGCATGAGTTATTGATGGTCCCATGGTTATAGATTGTATTGATTGATTATTACAAAATTGTTTCTTTGTTATAAATATTATTTAGAGTATGTTAATTGATTTTAGAGTATTAATTGATTTTAGAGTTCTTTTGGTAAGTGTTAGAATGGTCTTGAGAAGTGATTGCCTTGATGAAATCGAACCTATTATTTTCATGGGCGTGAACTCTTCTCACGGCCGTGAATTTGAACCTTGTTGTTTCACAGGTGTGAACTCTAATCATGGCTGTTATTTTGCTTTCTATCTAAATATGATAAATTGGCTTTTTATTTGTTCACATGTGTGAATTCATTCTTCACGGGAGTGAAACTCATTCTTCACTGATGTAAATTCATTCTTCACGGGCGTGAGACTTTGGGCTCTATAAATAGAAGTCATTTTTCAGATTTTTGAACCGGAACCACAAATTTCATTTCCTTCTTCTTCTCAATTCCTCCATTTGCCCAACTAGCCATATTGTTCTTTGATCATTCAAATAGTCATTTTCTTCAAGGATTCTTCATAGGAAACACACTCTAAGGTGTCAAATAAATTTCAAGGGCATTCTTTCTCAAGGAATCTTTTTCTAGAGTTTTGAAGGTAAATCCTAGATCTTGCTTTTATTGTTATTTATGGTTAGTATTGTTAGATTAGTGTTTATAGAATGTAGGTAGTCTTTTATGAGCATTTATTGCCATTGATTATGGTTGTTATGGGAGTTATGAGATTTAATGGTTTTATGTGAATAGTAAGGTGAATAGTAATTCTTTATTTAATGGTTTAATTTGTATTAGAATTCAATTTATTAAGTACTAAGGGGTATAGAATCCTAAAATTCTTTGTGTTACGTCTTTGGGGAAGGAAACCCTAATTGACCTATTTTTGGAAATTTATTGTTTTAGGTTTGGTGAACCCAAGGACTTAAGGATTGTTGATTGTGGTGATAGTTGAGCTTATTGTTTTGGATTTGAGGTAAGTTATGGGATAATTGTTCTTTGTTATGAAATCCACAGTTGTTAATATTGTTCTTGAATGAAGTTTAGTCATTATTCTTGGACTAAATTCATATTGAATACTATTATTTTGATATTATAATATCATTGGGCCTTAGGCCATCATTGAAATGTATAACATTTGAAAAACCATTTGGGTCATATACAATTATCGAAAACTCATTGAATATTGTTAATGATATTGATAATGTGAAATCTCTAGACCCACCCATTATTCATTGTATGGATTGTATGACTATTGATGATTTAGAAGGCCTTTCTAATGAGAGAGAAATCATTAGACTGTGTGCACCAGTGACCTAGCTGATGTGGTTAATCAGTGGCTTTACCTATAGGAGGCCTATCAGCCCTAGGACGTATGTTCTAATCAAGCATATGTATGGTTTGAGATTGTAGTATCTCGATGAATGGATAGTATGGATTGATAGTTATTCTATCGTCACATTGATAGGTGTCATTTCTTTATAGGCATGTAAATATATGTCACTAGATGTATTCTTATTGTTCATAAACCATTGTTACTATTGTTATATATGTAAATATATTGAATTCAATCTATTTTTTTTTTTATCAATTAATGTAAGACCCGAAGTATTATTGCATTTCTATAACTTATTGAGTTGGCGACTCATTTTTTTTTCTTATATTGTGGATTTCAGGTGCTAGAGAGCCTGTTGACATGATAGATAGAGCTTCTTGATTGTTTTCTCTCTCTAAGAAGCTAATGTAATGACTTGATAATTATATAATGTTTTGTATTATTTTGGAATACTAATCGTAGTAGCTCCGTAGATTAAATTATAATAGAATTGAGATATGATTGAGCTTGTTGGTAATCCTTGTTCCTTATTGATGATGGTGTTTTGTCTTTTGATCAATAAGGAATAAGTGATACTGTATTGATGGATAATTTATCTATTAAAGTATATTACATGATTATAGAATATTATTGATGATTGTTGATCTTGGTTTGGATTCTACGATTTATAGTTGCCTTAAGCCTACCTTTGCCCTAGGACGGTCACACTTTTGGTTTTTAGGTGTGACAAAGGTGGTAGCAGAGCTATAGGTTTAATATATAGATAGATAGATAGATGTGTAAGTTCATTAGCTTAAGTGTGATTGAATGAGTAAACTACGAAGCATAGGATTCATGTCTTGTCATTGTTTTATATTACTTTGGTATAGATTTGTGTTTGCCATCATGTTATGAATCTAAGTTGTTTGTTTTCCTTTATCAGCATCAAGATGCCTCCAAGAAAAGGTAGGGTTGTGGGCATGGATTAGGCCACCCTAGAAGGGAAAATACTTTAAAAGAGGGTTCTGTAGCCTGTGTCAGAGTGGGAGTGGTTACTCCACCTGCACCTCAGATGGATGATGCGGTAGCATAGAGATTTGATCAGATGCAACAGAACTATGAGAGATTGGAGGCACTTATCACACAGCGATTGCAACAGCCGATTCCTCCAGCACCAGTAGCTCTTATTCCACCGGTGGTTCCTCCACCACTGCCTTTTGTGCTATAGGTTGAGGAGGCGTCCTTTGAGGAGTTTATAAAACTCAAGCCTCCAAAGTATAAGGGAGATGTGGATCCCACTGATTTCCTCTAACTAATAGAGGATAAGGTTCAGCTTTTGAGGATACCAGATAGAAGGGCAGTGGAGTTTGTAGGCCATTTGATATGGAATGGTGCCCGAGATTGGTATAAGAGAAGTATGACTGGTTTACTCCGGGCTAATGTGGATATTACTTGGGAACATTTTAATACAATGGTTATGGATGAGTTCCTTCTAGAAAGTGTGAGAGAGGCTAAAGTTGTATAGTTTGAACCGTTGGTTCAAACTATGGAAATGAGCGTATCGGAGTATACTAGGAGGTTTAGTCAGCTAAGTAAGTATGCTCTAGCATTAGTTTCTACAGAGGCTGCTTGGATGTAGCGCTTCAGAATAGGCTTGATTCCTCTAGTGTTTTGTGTGCTAGTTGCTTATGAGTTTGACTCATATTCTAGTCTGGTGGATAAAGCCAGAATGATTAAGAATTGATAAATGGAATTGAAGGCATAAAGAGAATAGAAGAAGAAGGCTAGAGTTTAGGGTTCCTCTAGGACTAACAGGGATAACAATGGAGTGAGGAGCATGGATATTTTGAGGCAGTCTACTCCTCATAATAGGTTCAGAGGATAGCCAGAAAGATCACAGTATAAGCCCAATCCTTTTAGATCTGCTTCACAGATGAGCCAGGGCACAATTAGTTTTGCACCTTCGGAGGGTAATTTTCAGTGTCCTGCTTGTGGGAAGAGACATTTAGGACCATGTCATGATGAGATGGGGGCTTGTTCCACTGTGGATAGCTTGGACATTTTGTGAAAGATTGCCCATGGATAGTGACTACCGTGAGACCACCAACTTCACAGTCTACGGTTCAGATAGAGATAGTGGGGAGCATTAGTGCTCAATTTGGTGTTCATCTGCAAATCAAGCTCTAGGTCAGACTTCTTTGGGTAGAGGAAGAGGGATAGTTTTTGCACTCAATCAACAGGAGGTCCAAGCCTCTAATGCAGTTTTCACAGGTATTCTTCCTATCCAAGCTCAGAATGCAAGAGTATCGTTTGATTCAGGAGCATCTCTTTCTTTCATATCATCTCACTTTGCTAAAAAGTTATGCATGTTGTGTGAGTTGCTTGATGATGCAATGGTTGTGTCCACTCCCTTAGAGGATGAGATTGAGTTCTGAAATTTCTATCCTGCATGTGTTGTTAGTATTGATGGAAAGAGTTTGGAGGTAGATTTGATTGAATTGTCGGTGTTGGAGTTCGATATTATCTTGGGCATGGATTGGTTGTCCAAGTATTTTGCAACCATAGATTGCAATCGAAAGAAGATAGTCTTCAAACCACAAGAGGGTGAGGTGTTTGAGTTTCAAAGGGAAAAGAGTGAAGTACCCTACAATGTGATATCCACCATTGGGACGAGGAGGATGCTAAGGAAGGATTGCCAAGGTTACTTGGCATATGTTCATGATACTCAAAAGGAAGTGAAGGGATTTGAGCAGATTCCAATTGTGAGTATCCATATGTTTTTCCTAAAGAATTGTCAGGTTTGCCACCAGAGAGGGAGATTGAATTCAATATTGAGTTATTGCCTGGAGCGAATCCGATCTCCATACCTCCATATCTCATACATCAATAGAATTGAGAGAGTTGAAGATACAACTGCAAGATTTGCTTGACAAAGGGTTCATTAGACCTAGTAGCTCACCATGGGGTGCACCAGTGTTATTTGTCAATAATAAGGATAGTTCTATGCGGTTGTGCATTGATTATCGATAGCTTAATAAGGTGACTATTCAGAATAAGTATCCTTTGCCAAAGATAGATGATTTGTTTGATCAGTTACAAAGGGCAAGTTATTTTTCCAAGATCGACATGAGGTTGGGTTATCACCAGTTGAGGATTTAGAAGGAAGATATGTCTAAGAGGGCATTTTGGATGAGATACAGCCACTACAAGTTATTGGTGTTGCCATTTGGCTTAACAAATGCACCACCCACATTTATGGATTTGATGAATAGGGTGTTCAAGCCATTCTTAGACAAGTTTGTCATTACTTTCATTAACGACATCCTTATGTATTCCAAGAGTAAGGAAGAGTATGAAGAACATCTTCGGATTTTATTGCAGACTTTGAGAGAACATCAGTTGTTTGCCAAGTTCTCCAAATGTGTGTTTTGGTTGGATAATGTTTGCTTCTTGGGGCACGTGACAAGGAAGGAAGGAATTAAGGTCAATCTAAGGAAAGTGGATGTAATCCTTAATTGGACTAGACCTACGAATGTGTTAGAGATTCAGAGTTTTTGGGTTTGGCAGGCTATTATAGGAGATTTGTGCAGGATTTCTCTAAGATTGTAGCTTCATTGTCTAGGGTCACTCAGAAGCAGGTGAAGTTTGTATGGACAAATGACTATGAAGGAAGCTTTCATAAGCTTAAGACTCATCTCACGACCGCACCTATCTTAGCTTTACCATCTAGTGAGGGAGGATATGTTGTGTATTGTGATACTTCTAGAATAGGACTTAGGTGTGTGTTGATGCATAATAGAAAGGTAATAGCTTATGCTTCGAGGTAGTTGAGGAAGCATGAGATGAACTACCCAACTCATGATATAGAGATGACAGCTGTGGTTTTTGCATTAAAGATATGGAGACACTATTTATACGGAGAAAAGTATGAGATCTTCACTGACCACAAAAGTTTGAAATATATCTTCCAGCAAAAGGATTTGAACCTTAGACAGAGGCGATGGATGGAATTGCTCAAGGATTATGATTGTGATATATTGTATCACCCTGGAAGGGCGAATGTGGTAGCAGATGCTTTGAGTAGGAAGTCTATGGGAAGTGTAGCTCACATTCAAGTACATATAAGGTCATTGATCAAAAAGTTGCATGGATTGCATGATTTGGGAATTCGGTTTGTCTTATCAGATACATGAGTGTTTTTGGCACATTTTCAAGTTAAGTCACTTCTCATTAATCAGATCAAAGAAGCACAGGATAGAGATCCTAGATTGGTTAAACTTAAAGGTGATGTGGAAGCTAAGAAAGCTCTAGGATTTGCTATTGTGGATGGTGTTGTGAAGCATAGTGACCATTTATATGTTCTCGACGTGGATGGATTAAGAGAGTCGATATTGAGGGAGGCACATCATGCTACTTATAATATACATCCAAGTGCGACTAAGATGTATCATGACATCAAGAGAATGTATTGGTGGAGTGGAATGAAGAAGGATGTAGCAGAGTTTGTGGCAAGATGTTTGACTTGCCAGCAAGTGAAGATTAAGCACCATAAGCCTTCAAGATTGCTTTACTAGCTTTCATTGCCAGAATGGAAATGGGAGAAAGTTACAATGGATTTTATGATTGGATTGCTAAAGACATCAAGAGGCCATGATTCGATATGGGTTATTACTGATAGATTGACCAACTCAGCTCACTTTCTGCCAATTAAGACTACATATCCGGCTTCTCAGTAGATATATGTTGATGAGATAGTTAGATTGCATGGAGTTCCAATTTCGATCATATCGGATATAAGCACTCATTTTATATTGAGATTTTGGAAGAAACTTCAAGAGTCTTTGGGTACTCAACTAGACTTTAGCACGACTTTCCATCCTCAGATTGATGGACAATCAGAAAGGACTATACAGACTCTAGAGGACATGCTAAGGATGTGCATTCTAGACTTTAGAGGTAATTAGGACAAGTACTTACCTTTGATTGAGTTCGTCTATAACAACAGCTACCATTCGACCATTCAGATGGCAACCTATAAGGCTTTGTATGGTAGGAAGTGTATATCTCCTTTGTGTTAAGATGAAGTGGGTGAGAAGAGCATTGGTCCTAAGTTGGTTAAGTTTACAGCAAAAAAAGTGCCTATCATCAAGGAAAGGTTGAAGATAGCTTTCAGTCCCCATAAGAGCTACGTCGATCCAAAAAGAAAAGATGTTCACTTTTCTATTAGAGACATAGTCTTCTTAAAGATCTCACCAATGAAAGTAATCCTAAGATTTGGCAAGAAGGGTAAGTTATCTCCAAGGTACATTGGGCCATTTGAGATATTAGATAAGGTTGGGGGAGTTTCTTATCAGTTAGCATTACCGCCTAATCTTGATAGTATACATCCAGTGTTTCATATTTCGATGCTTCGAAAGTATGTATCCCACCCTTCGCATGTGCTTCAAGTTCAATCATTGGATCTTGGTCTGGATTGTCCTATGAGGAAGTTCCAACGGCCATTATCGATAGATCAGTTATGAGACTTCATAACAAGGAGATTCCAATGGTTAAGTTTTTATGGAAGAACCAAGCTATAGAGGAATGCACTTGGGAAAGTGAGCAGAGCATGCAAGCGAAGTATCCTCATTTGTTTCAGACTTAAAGTAAATTCTTAAATTCGAGGATGAATTTCCTTTAAGGGGGGAGGGGGGAGAATGTAACACCTAAGATTTTGATTTTTTCATGATTGTATGAGGTTATTGATGGTCCCATGGTTATAGATTGTATTGATTGATTGTTATAGAATCGTTTCTTTGTTATAGATATTGTTTAGAGTGCGTTAATTGATCTTAGAATTGTTTTGGTAAGTGTTAGAATAGTCTTGAGAAGTGATAGCCTTGATGAAATTGAACCTATTGTTTTCACAAGCATGAACTCTTCTTACGGCCATGAATTTGAACCTTGTTTTTTCACGGGCATGAACTTTAATCACCACCATTATTTTGGTCTCTGCCTAAATATGAGAAATTCGCTCTTTGTTTGTTCACGAGCATGAAACTCATTCTTCACGGGCGTGAAACTTCGGGATCTATAAATAGAAGTCATTTTTCAAATTTTTTGAACCTGAATCACAAATTTCATTTCCTTCTTCTTCTCGTTTCCTCCCTTTGCCCAACTAGCCATATTGTTCTTTGATCATCCAAATAGCCATTTTTTCATGGATTCTTCATAGGAAACATACTCTAAGGTATCAAATCACTTTTAAGGGCATTCTTTCTCAAGAAATCTCTATCTAAGGTTTTGAAGGTAAATCATAGATCATGCTTTTATAGTTGTTTATGGGTTATGGTATTGTTAGATTAGTGTTTATAGATTGTAGGTAGTCTATTATGAGTATTTATTGCCATTGATTATGGTTGTTATTGGAGTTATGAGATTTAATAGTTTTATGTGAATAGTAGGGTGAATACTAATTCTTCATTTAATGGTTTGATTGGTATTAGAAATCAATTTATTGAGTACTAAGGGGTATAGAATCCTAGAATTTTTTGTGTTATGTCTTTGGGAAAGGAAACCCTAATTGACCCATTTTTGAGACTTTGTTGTTTTAGACTTGGTGAACCCATGGATCTAAGGATTGTTGATTATGGTGATAGTTAAGCTTATTGCTTTGGATTTGAGGTAAGTTATGGGATAATTGTTCTTTGATATGAAATCCACAGTTGTTAATATTGTTCTTGAATAAAGTTTAGTCATTGTTCTTAGACTAAATTTCATATTGAATACTATTATTTTGATATTATAATATCATTAGGCCTTAGGCCATCATTGAAATGTATAACCTTTGAAAGACTATTTAGGTCATATGCAATTATCGAAAACCCATTGAATATTGTTAATGATATTGATAATGTGAGGTCTCTAGACCCACCCATTGTTCATTGTATTGATTGTATGACTATTGATAATTTAGAATGCCTTTCTAATGAGAGAGAAATCATTGGACTGTGTGCATCAGTGACCTAGCTGATAAGGTCAATCAGTGGCTTTACCTAGGGGAGGCCTATCGGCCCTAGGACGTATGTTCTAATCAAGCATACGTATGGTTTGAGATCGTAGTATCTCGATGAATGGATGATATGGATTGATGGTTATTCTATCATCATATTGACGGGTGTCATTTCTTTGTAGGCACATAAATATATGTTACTAAATGTATTCTTATTATTCATAAACCATTGTTACTATTATTATATATATAAATATATTGAATTCAAACTATCTTTTTTTATCAATCAATATAAGACCCGAAGTATTATTGCATTTCCATAACTTATTGAGTTGTCGACTCATTCTTTTTCTTCTATTGTGGATTTCAGGTGCTAGAGAGCCTGTTGACATGATATATAGAGCTTCTTGATTATTTTTTCTCTCCAAGAAGCTAATGTATTGACTTGATAATTATATAATGTTTTATATTACTTTGGAATACTAATTGTAGTAGCTTCATGAATTGAATTATAATAGAATTGAGATATGATTGAGCTTATTGGTAAACTTTGTTCCTTATTGATGATGGTGTTTTGTCTTTTGATAGATAAGGAACAAGTGATATTATATTGATGGATAATTTATATATTAAATTATATTGTATGGTTATAGAGTATTATTGATGATTATTGATCCAGGTTTGGGTTCTACAGGTTTATGGTGGCCTTAAGCCTACGCTTTTCTTAGGATTGTCATACTTTTGGTTTTGGTGTGTGATACAAAAGAGCCAAGGAAGGGGGTCGGCTCCCCATTTATGATAAACGAAAATATATTGGGGTTGGATTCCGCAGGCATTTTTCATCATGGATGTTATGTATGTTTATGGATAAGTATGTGTAATGTGACGCTTCATGTAGATTAATAAATGACTTGCATGTTAAATTAAATTATATCAGCTCATTGAGTTAAACGCTCACCCCTGTTCATATATTTTTTTTCAGGTTCCGGGTCGAGTATGAAAAAGATTAAATTTTTAAGTTGACTATTTCCTTCCTTTTATTTCTCAGGCAGAGAAGTTATTTTGTTTTTGTTATGTAATTATTTCATATTCATTATATTAAATTCTTTAGAACTCAGTATTATTATATTCAGTGTTAGATTTATGATCATAGTTCTGTTTGTTGTTGTTTAGTAGAATCTGATGTTGATGATGTTATATGAATAATGATAACCCTAAGTGATAGAAATTTGATATTTTTGCTCAGGTTCTGCATGACAAGTAGTTTTTTAGCCCTTGTTTTGTGACAGTTATAGCTGTCATATTACAGTTTTATTGCTTAGTGGTAAGTCAGGCTTACTACATGTTCTTGAAACTTTATACTTTCCCGTTCCCTAGTACCAGTCACGTGCCCAATAGGATCGAGTCGTGACATGCTCATTCTCTCATCTACCAATGCAGTGGCTACCTCTGTTTTTACTGCCATTATTACGGTTGCTACTATCATTATTAACCTAATTATACTTGTATCGACTTGAATTTTGTATTTTGCCTCCTTATCTCGTTTTTCTGAATCCACCACTGTCGATTATTATTATTATTATCATTATTATTATTATTGACCTAACAATTTTGACACTCTAAAAATTATATTTTAACACTCATATAATATTTTGGATAATTTAATTTGACTAAAATATACATACTTCTAATTTTCTTGCACTTTAAATATTTCAAAAAGAAAAATAAATTATATATGTAATTGTATTTCCAATTTTTAACAAAAGTTATTCTTTATTAGAAAAAATATTATTACCTTTTCTTAATAATAAAATACAATATTCATTCACTTAATTCTTAAATTATATATATTTTGATTGTTGGACTAGTCAAATAGTATAAATATATTAAATATATAGGTAAATAGTTTGATGATATTATACAATTGCTTTTTCAATATCATTATATTACATTATACAATTGCTTTTCTAATGTCATTATATTACATTTTTAGAAAGATAGATAACTCTTAAATAAATATTTATAATTGTAATTATATTATGTAATATTAATAGAGTTTTAGATTAAAATTTTGTTAGTATTATATATCTAATATTCTAATCTTTAAAAATATTTTTTTTATTAATTAACATATTTGAGATACATATAATTGGATCTTTTTACTTTTATGTCAGTTTGAAGTAATTTTTTTTTATATAATTATTTTATTAGAAATGAATATTTATGAAGTTGAGTACTTTGATGAGTCATAAATGAGTTTCAAAATGAGTCGAACTCAAATTTAACTCAATTATAATTTATTAACGAGTCACGTTCAATTATAAGTTCGTCAAGACCTAAATTGGGGACATAACCAGTGTGTAGTTAGACCGGAGTCCAACTACATAAGCCTAACTATAAGATCATCAAATGAACAAATAATAACTTATGAAATCCTTAAGGAATATAACTTGAAATATTATTTAATCTCCAATACTTTAAATTCAGGAAATCTAATATTTGCCATTTTTGTAGTGTTTTTATTAATTTTGTATGTTTAGAGAATTAATTTAATTTCAAATGTGAATGCTGAGAATTTCAAAAATTTTGATCTTTGCAGTTTCAGGATTTTGTGAGATTAATTTCATAATTTTAAAGACATAATTTGATAAAGTATAAGACATGCAAGTTGTGAGTTTATGTCTTAACTGTAATTCTGTAAAATGGTTTGGCAAAATTCTGTGTGAGTGATGAGTTATGTTTATTTGAGTAAGACTGGTCTGGTTGAGTGTTTCTGCAGGAAGTTAGTGTATTTTTAAATTTACTGGGAATGACTAAGACAGAATTAGCTAAAGGTGTGAACAAGAAAAATGTTCCTTTGTGTGTTGTGATGATGGCTGTAAAATTTTAGAATTTTTGGATAAGTATATCTCAGTGGAGAGTGGTTTTTCTCAGGACTGTTCGGAGAGTTTCTAAGGCAGTAAGTCTGGGTGACCTTTGGAGAGTCACCATGGTCTGTGTGTTAGTCTTTATGATTTGAAATTTTGATATGTTGTGTCCCTGCATGTTTATTTTAAGTGGTAAAAAAGAATCAGTAAGTTTGGACACTTTGTACTCACTTGCGAACTGGCTAAGTGTGAGATGTCCAGAAAATGTTTTAACTTAGAGAAATTTTGGTGTGGTGAGCTGGCAAAATACGAAGTGGCATTTTGCGAGCGGCAATGTGAAGTGGCAAAGTGAGATTGTCGAGGTGACAATTGGCAAAGAGGTTTGGCGAAGAGGATTTGGCGAAGAGGAAAAGCGAGGAGGCATTATGCGAAGAGGGAATATGCGAAGTGGTAGTTCGCAAAGCAGAGTTTAACGAAGAGGCGAAGAGGCGAAGAAGCAAAGAAGCATTGCCGAGGTAGCATATGCAAGGAAGAATTCGTGAGGAGAGTTCGACGAGGTAGCATATGCGAGGTGACATATGCGAGCTGGATTAGCAAAGTGGCATTGTCAGATCAAGTTTGGCGAGCTGGAAAGTGCGAGCTGGGAAATGCGAAGTGGGAATGGCGAGCTGGCTTAAGCAAGGTAGCTTTGCTGAGGCAGGATTGGCGAGGCTAGCTGGCAAGCGTGTTTCTGAGGCAGTATTCTATCTAAACCCAGCAACCCCAGTAGCGTTTTCACGATTTCTCCTTCTTTCTTTCTTCTTGAAATTCAGTCTTTTCTTAGGATTAGTTTTATTTTATTTTTTAAGACATTAATACTCAAATTAATGCATTAGACTTCAAGATTATTCTGTATTAAGGCAGAAATCATCATATTTGAGCAAGAATCACAGAAATTTCAGTGTTGAGAAAAATAATGTAAATTTTCTTCTTAAGTTATTTTCTTTAGATTTATTTAAGTCTATGGGTTAGGATAATTAATATTGGGTATATAGAATTTATTGCAAGTAATCTAAAGTCACTAATGGTAATTAATGTGGAAAAAATCAGATTGTTGAGGCTGACATGAATAGTAACATGAACAGTAATTCCTAAATTAAATGTAGATTTTCTTAAAGAGATAAATAAAATTTGTTGTTGGGAATTAAGAATAGAGACTCTAAGATAATTAATTATTAGGAAATCATGATAAATATTATTGATTTGGAGAAAACCCTAATTTTGTATATTTGGAAAAAAAAATTTAGGAGAAGGAAATCAAATTAATTGAAGAGTTAGAGTTGGAATTTGCTAAAGGAAATTTCAAGAGAAATTGTATTAAGGTAAGTATGAACATTTATTTGTTTCTTGTTTTTTTTGAAATAATAAGACCAAGTATCTTTGATTTGTTCATTCACATACACCTATGTACATTTGTATATATATATATAATATAAATGACTTGATCAATTTTCTTGGATCAAGATCATATGTTTCTTGTTTGTTAAACCCAATTTGAATGATGTTATATGATGATGGTCTTGCGACCAATATGCCTCCTATGAGATTGAAACCCCATGAACCATGGATAGAACGCTCTTCCCAATGAGAGTAAATTCATTGGTCCATAGTGCACTTTAGGAGCCCAGCTGATAGGGTTTTTATCAGTGTTCCACCTAGAGGGGGCCATGAGCTCTAGGCGCAT
>CANXYC010173957.1:0-13639 GCA_948193065.1 Aleurites moluccanus
TATAATATATTTATCTATATAATTTTCATTCTAATTTATATATATATATATATATATATATATATATATATATATATATATATATATATATAATTCTAAAATAAAGAAACCATCTGTCATGAAAAATGATAACTAACAAAAAGAAAGAATTTCAAAATTAAAATTAAAACAGGAGAAAGAAAAAATTCACGAGTTTCTTTTTAGCAAAAGCGGATCGATTCGTAGACACATTATCGGTCAATAGAGACTCACAAATGAAAACTCTACAATATTCACAACCTAGTTTTCATCTTGTTTACAAAGAGTTTGCAGAGTGTTCTATTCTTTTTTTTTTTTTTTTTCATGTTCTGTGTTTCTATGTGTCACTTTACACTTCACACACTTGTTCTATTTTTTATTTTTTATTTTTTACTTTTAACATGCATTTTTATTTTAATTTAATAAATATCATTTGACAGTTATTCAAAAATATATAGGTTGAATTTTTTATTATGGACAAATCTGATCTAAATATTTCATAAAAGCTCTCTCAGAGAGTTAAATAAAAATGGCAATTAACTAAGGGATCAGATATTTAAAAAACTAATGAAAAGCCAAAAACTTAACAAAAACCAATTTATAAAAAATGATAAATGAAAAACCAGAAAAAAATAGCGCCACTAGATAGGACTAGGGTGAAAAAAAATCAAGAAAATCAAAAACCATACATAATTTAATCGGTTTGATTCGATTCGATTTAAAATTTAGAAATTGAATTAAAAATATCTTCATTTTAAAATTCTATTGGATTTCAGGGAAGTAATGTATCCTATAAATAATATATGAATAATACCCTTTTAATTATAATTAAATTAAATTAAAATTAATTAATTTAATTAAGGTGGTCCTAATATTTGTTACATGTGATTTATTAATAGTAATAAAGAAATAAGGAATAAAAAGAAATTAACCGCTTGAATAGTATATCAATGTACAATCTCCACAATTATTGATTTCAGAGTACTCCTTTTTGGTGGGTTCCCTTAATCAAGCCACTGCTTATGAGTGGCCGACTCATTCTTCAATAAGCACGCGGTTAGAGTCTCGGGCTCTTTCTACTGCTTGAGTGCTTATAGATTCATGTTCTATTTCATTCCTTGATGTGGGAGTTCCTTTTGAAAGAACTCATTGTCAACCTCTTTCGGATATGAATGACATTGCTTCTTTGGCCCGAACCAAAGAGTCCCTTAGATATGATGCATAATGGATTTTGTTTTATTTTTGATCAGGGATTTCTAAATAAAATAAATGTAAAATTATTAAAAATATATATTTTTAAATGTGTATATATATATTTTGATTGGTTCGAATATTTCGATTTTCTTTTAAAAAAAACAAACATGATTGAAGTAAAAAAAATTTAAAAAAAAAATAATAATTCGAACCAAATCAAAATAACCAAATCGAAATATATATGTTTGGTTCGGTTCAGTTTCAATTTGATCTAAAATAAATTTTATTTTAGTTTGATTCAAAATTCAATTTGATTCGATTTTAAAAATTATGATTTGATTTATTTAATTTTTAAAAAGTTCAATTCAATTTGAATCAAATCGATCGATTTTTCACCTCTAAATAGGACCTATTTGCTCTAAAATACTTTTTGATAATCATGTTTCTATTAGCATAGAGGATAAATATATTTTAAGGCAACACTATAGATCAGACAGATTCTGCTGGTCAGTAAGTATATATTTAATTTCGAATTAGGTTATGGGTGTTGGGTTGTAGTTACAACTTCCAATCTATTAATTAACCAATTAAAAATTAAAGGAAAAAAAAAAAGCAGAAGACAGAATATGAATAATTCAAGTTACTCAAAAATTATTCGAACTTAACCAATAAAATATTTAAATTTGAGTAAATTCAAATCAAGTGTCACCACCCGTTTTCGGATAGCGACGATCTTAGAATGCGGGAGATGCTAATGACAACGGCATCCGTAAAATCCAGTATCATATGCATAAATTATAAATCACAATTTATTATCCATTTTTTTTAGTTACCATCCATTCTGTTATTCTGCAATTCTTTCTGTAATTTAATACAATTGGCTGTAATAGTCATTATATCATACCATATACTCATCATATATCATATCATATCATCACATACATATATAACTGTTCATATCCTAGCTAACTCATACATACCCCATGGAGCATTTAGATTATGAACACCAAAAATAATACAGAATTCAAATATATACATGAATGACTGTAGTAGAAATCCTCGGATGACAGACGATAGGATTCTGCAGTCTACTCCTCTTCTGAAATGGTTAAACAAGGAAAAGGTGAGTATATAAGATACTCAATAAATTTATATGCATCACAAGTCAAAATAGGATGGAACAATGATATATACATGATAAAGGAACAATGGAACAGTATCAATCATGTTGGTTTATAGAATCAATATCAGGAATCAATAGGAACATCAATGGTCATCTCAAAGTCATGAAAATCATATGGTAAGCCAAATATAGGGTCCTGTAACAAGTAGACTATAGTAATCACACAATCGATCACATATCAAGTAGGCATAAGACTTATCAGGTCCTATGGTCGGGACCAATAACCTTTTACAACTAGGGCATCAATATCAATGTGCACATTGCTGACAGTATGTACCTACTACCCTGTCGGAGCGGTAGCTCTGTCAAACCACATTTAGGTCAATACAAATGAACATCATATCAATAGATACCATTTTGCAATAATGGTATCATCAATGGCATTAAACTCAATATCTTTCAAATCAAATGGCATTTGAATTAAAGGCATTACAATATACAACATACAATCAAGGATAAGGGTTTACCTGGGTGAGAGGTCTCCTGCCAATCATAATATGAGCTATACTACCCATGGACTTCCTGCTCAGTGCATCAGCCACCACATTGGCTTTACCCGGGTGATAAAGGATTTCATAGTCATAATCCTTAAGTAGCTCCACTCATCTGCGCTGCTGAAGATTTAGATCCTTCTGCTAAAATATATATTGTAAATTCTTATGATCAGTGTATATCTTACATTTAGACCCATACAGATAATGCCTTCAAATTTTCAATACAAATACCACAGCTGCCATCTCCAGGTCATGTGTCGGATAATTCGCTTCGTGCTTCTTTAACTGACGAGAGGTATAAGCAATCACTCTCCTATTCTGTATCAGTACACGCCCTAATATGATCCGAGGAGTATCACAATACACAATAAATTTCTCCCCCTCTAATGGCAATGCTAATACTGGAGCACTTATGAGGCCAGACTTCAAAGTCTGGAAACTGCGCTCACACTCATCAGCCTATAGATAGAGTTGCTGTTTCCTCATCAGCTTGGTCAACAGAGTTGCTATCCTGGATAAATCCTTCACAAACCTCCTGTAATACCCTGTCATACCTAGAAAACTGTGAACCTCAGGAGCACTAGTAGGCTGAGGTTAATTCGCAAATGCTTCAATCTTTTGAGGATCTACCTTAATATCATCATTGCATATCACATGCCCAAGGAAACACACTTCGGTTAGCCAGAATTGGCATTTAGATAGCTTAGCATATCATTGATGCTCTCAAAGTGTCTGCAATACAATCCTTAGATGCTCTGCATGCTCCTCCTCACTCCTAGAATAGACAAGTATGTCATCAATGAATATAATGACAAACTTATCCAAAAATAACCTGAACACCCTATTCATCAAATCCATAAACACAGCCGGTGCATTGGTCAACCCGAATGGCAACACCAAGAATTTATAATGCCCATATCGGGTTCTAAAAGCAATCTTAGGTATATCACCTTTCTTAATCTTCAACTGGTGATATCCAGACCTCATATCAATCTTCGAAAAATGATTAGCCCCCTGCAGCTGGTCAAATAAGTCATCTATCTGAGGCAATGGATACTTGTTCTTCATTGTCACCTTATTCAGTTGCCTGTAATCTATACACATCCTCAAAGAGCCATCCTTCTTCTTTACAAACAATACTGGTGCACCCCAAGGAGAACTACTCGGTCTAATGAACCCTCTATCCAATAGCTCCTGTAACTACACCTTTAATTCCTTCAATTCAGCTGGGTCCATTCTGTATGGAGGAATGGATATAGGATCAGTGCCTGCATGCACCTCAATCTCAAACTCAATCTCCCTATCTAGGGGCAATCCAAGCAACTCCTCAGGAAATACATCAGGAAACTCCTGAACTACCGGTATTTGATTGATCTCTACAGAAGACTTCTACACATCTATCACATGAGGCAAATACGCTGAACAACCTTTACCAATCATCCGCATAGCATGGATAGCAGAAACTAGATTAACCCTGAACTCTCGTATATCACCCTAAAACTCAAACTCTGGCTGCCCTTCAGGCTGAAATCTAACCTTCTTATGATAATAATCAATAACTGCCTGATGCCTCGTAAGCCAATCCATACCCAAAATCACATCTAAGTCTAACACTGGCAGTTCAATCAAATCAGCACGCAATATGTTATCATCAATTTCAATCACACAGTGAGGATAGAAATAATCTATATCAACACTCTCATCCATCGGTGTAGCAATCACTAAAGGTACATCTAATAATTTCCTTTCCTTATTCAATTTAGATGCAAAGTGTGGTGACACAAAGGAATGAGTAGCACCAGAATCAAATAAGGCATCTGCAATCTCATTCTGAATCAGAATAGTACATATGACCATGTTATCTGATCTCTGTGCCTCCTAGGTGTTAATTGTAAATACTCTGCCTTGACCCTTGCCCGCTGAGGCTTGACTACCACTGAGAGCCTGTCCTCCTCTACCTCTGCCTCTACCTGAAGCCTCTCTGCCCATATTCTGACTCATCTGTACTATCGGCTGAGAAACCGTAGCAAATGGCTGTCGCTCACCCCATAATAGACATATGCTAATGAAGTGATCATGTTGCCCGCATTTCAAAGAGGCACTTGACTGTAATCGGCACTCCCCTCCGTGTCTCCATCCACAGAACCCACAAATAGGCACACTAGGCATATGTGTTGCTGGTCTAGAGGAACCCTGTGAATAAACAGGTGTAGACCGTACAACTGGTGGTCCCCTACTCTGAACTCTCCTTCTCTTACTACTAGCTGAAGATCGCTGATCAAATTTAGGCACTGGCTATGCCTGCCTAGGCTAGGAGCTGCTCTTCCCCTCCTAAACTAAGATCTTGGACCTCTTTTCCTCTTCTGGTCCCTCTTTGCCCTCTCTGTCTTATACTTCTCTTCCATCTGTGTAGCTTTATCGATAACTATCGTCAGAGAAGTGAATTCTGTAGCCAACAATGCATTATGAAGTGCAGCATGTAAACCCCTCCTAAACCTGTTAATCAGATCTACCTCAGTAGGAACAATATGAGTAGCATACCTACTCAACCTGATGAACTCCTCTGTATACTCCTCAACTGATCTATCCTCCCTACTCTAACTGCTCAAACTGAATCAGGTTACGGGTCTTCACCCCCTCAGTAATAAACTCATCTATCAGACCCTGCCAAAACTCAGCCCATGAGGGTGGATGCTCACCATATAGCCTGGGCTTTATCCTCCTCGAAAACCAAGTCCAAGCCTTACCTTTCAGTAACAATCCTACCAGCTCAACAGCTCTCAGCTCAAAACAAGGTAGTCTCCTAACTACCTTCTCAACTTCCTCCAGAAAGTCTACTGGGTCACTGCCTCTGTCGCCCCTGAACTCTGGCAGGTTTAACTTCAGAAAGCTAAACATAGATACACCACCCTCCTTAATAACTCTACGACCTCTCTATACAGCAGGCTCTCCAGGAACCCCTACTGGCTGCACAGGAGTCGGTGCAACTGGTACTGCCTCTAGTGCCACTGATGGGGCAATGCTACTGGAACTGGTGGTGGCGGTACGTTCTGACATTCCCGCCTCACATCAGCCATATCTCTACACAACTCCATCAATCTTCTCATAATCTCTACTCTCCAAGGATCGCCGCCCCTCTCTGTATCCTTTGAAGTCTGTCGAGATCTGGACAAACCCTCTAAAACTGAAATCTCCCTCACCAAAGACTCATTGGAGGCTACCTCTGCCTCACGGGTATCTATGTCCCTCTCGTTAGACATTTTTGTAATCTATCGGGAAAAAAGAAAATATACTCAGAATATGACAGAAACGCAGAAAAATAACATATAACAGACGATACCAGCAAAAGACAACAAAGGAAATCCTATGCTCCATGGTATACTTAATTCTACCCCATTATGTACTTAGTCACTATTCCTCTGTAATTCATGTACTATTTATCTATAACCTATATTCTATTATCTGTAACCTAGAGCTCTGATACTACCTCTGTCATGACCCGTTTTCGAATCGTGACGGTCCTAGGATGCGAGAGATGCCAATGGCGACCAGCACCCATAGAACCCAGTATCACATGCATAAACTATAAACCACAATTTATTATCCATTTTTCTTAATTACCATATATTCTGTTATTCTGCAATTCTTTTTGTAATTTAATGCAATTGGCTGTAATAGTCATTATATCATACAATATACTCATCATATATCATATAATATCAACACATATATATATAACCGTTCATATCCTAGATAACCCATACATAACCCAAGGAGCAGCTAGATTACGAATACCAAAAATAATACAGAATTCAAATATATACATGAATGACTGTAGCATAAATCCTCATATGATAGACGACGGGATTCTGCAGTCTATTCCTCTCCTGAAATGGTTAAACAAGGAAAAGGTGAGTATATGAGATACTCAGTGAATCTATATGCATTACAAGTCAAAATAGGATGGAACAATGATATATGCATGATAAAAGAACAATGGAACAGTATCAATAATGTTGGTTTATAGAATCAGTATCAGGAATCAATAGGAACATCAATGGTCATCTCAAAGTCATGGAAATCATATGGTAAGACAGATATATGGCCTTGTAACACGTAGACTATGTGTAATCACACAGTCGATCACATATCAAGTAGGCCTAAGACTGATCAGGTCCTATGGTCGGGACCAATAACTCTTCCCAACTAGGGCATCAATATCAATTTGTATATTGCCGATAGTATATACTCACTACCCTGTCGGAGCGGCAGCTCTGTCAAACCACATTTAGGTCAATACAAATGAATATCATATCAATAGATACCATTTTGCATCAATGGCATTAAACTCAATATCTTTCAAATCAAATGGCATTTAAATTAAAGGCATTAAAATATACAACATACAATCAAGGATAAGGGTTATGGTAAACAACAAAGGTATGGAATAAAAGTTAGTTCGACAAGGAAATCGGCGGGCCAATTGGCATGCCAATGTCGCTAGCAACAATGGCATTCAAATGATAGGCCTATGGAATACAAAGCAATAGGCCAAAGACAAAATAAATTAGGAATTTTATCAAACACTTGGTGGGCATAATTTGGCAAGCCAATTGGTTAGGTTTAGGTGCAAGTTTGGCTTGTCCATTTGAATCATCAACAAAGCACATTGATAACAATACAATAGGTATCAAATAAGCAAGATTAAACAACACAAAATGAATCAAATTGGCATAGGAATTTAAGGCAAAAACCAAGCAAATCCAAGGCAAGTGAATAGTAATGGTGGTTTGGCCAAAATATGAATGTTTCATATGAATTCCATTGATCAATATAAGATGTTAGGCATATTATTTGATGCATATAAAACTCACCTAAACTTTCCAAATGCTTTGGAAAATTGCTTTCCACCCAAATTCTTCAATTGAGCTAAATAGGGCAACTTTGTCAAACCTTGTGTTCTACATCAAATTAACCACCAATTAGTTGCATATTAACCTCCAATTGATATATTCTAACATCAATTAACATAAACTAACACTAAATCATCAAACCCTTTCATACAACTTTAAACAAGTTAGGTAATTTAGGCATTTTCATTAATTTGCATCAATTGATGCAATCTAACCTAAAACTCATTCAATTCAACCCTAAAATCATCTAAATAAGCAATAAAATCAAACAAACTAACTTGTTACCTAATTGAGGTGAAATGGTTGAAATCTTCTCTTCAATGTTCCTTGATTTTCTTTGCTCTTTCTTGCAAATTAATGATATAAAATGGTAGGATTAGGTTGATTTGTAAATTTTCTATCAATTTCTCTAAGAAATTTTGGTGAAAAGGTGAAGAAATGGATGAGAGAATGGATGAAGCTATATTCAACCAAAGGAAGAAGAAAGAAGGAAGATAGCCAAAATTATTCTAAGTGTTGCTTTGATACTAAAATCATATGGCAAATTACAATTTAGTCCTTAAACTTTCAAGCAATTAGGTTTTGACCCCAACTTTTTCTGTAATTTATTCTGTCAATTTCGTCGGGATTTGGATTCCAATGTGGGGAGTCAATAAGCTTATTTTAATTTATACTTATTTATAAAATTGATTTCAGAGTCATTCTGTAATTCCGACGGACCAATTTTCACTATTTACCTTAAAGTTTTTTTTATTTACAATTTTATCATTTGTTACTTTTTCAGTGTTTCTAAATATTTTTCACTTCTTTCTTTTTATCAAAATTACACATGCATTATGGTGATCTTTTAACCCCCTGGTCCAATTCAGAAATTTTTCTATTGGCCGGACTACTAATTTCTCGGCAGTGTTTTCGACACCGCCGCTTTTCGGAAAAGTAATTAAAACACTGCCGCTTTTCGGAAAAGTAATTAGTTCGCTATCTAACTGTGTCTTTAAAATTATTTTTCATCATTTTAAAACTTTTGAGCCACATACTGAAAATTAAATCATGCATATATGTTATAACTTTTTAGGGTATTATATCGAGTCAAGTTGGAACGCAAGTAATTTACGTAATAAATAAAGTCAAATTTAAATATTATAATATTCGTCTCGTGTGTCTCGTAATTCTATTAAAATATTAATATATTATATAATTTTAAATATATTTAATATTATATTTATTAATTTAATTTCAAGCGTGAATTTATTTAAATTTATGAGTTTTATTTTGGCATTGATAAATAAATAAATTATTTTTTAATAATGATTAATTTTAATTGAGTTAAATTCAAATATTTCTATTATTAATTCAAGCCAAACTTGAAATTCAAAATAAATATTCAATTGAGTTGGAGTCAAATTTCAAATTTCGAGTTTTTTTAATAGAGTCAAATTCAAAGTTAACAGTATTTTAACTAACTCAAATCAATTACATTGAAGAACTGTCCAATAAGTTAGTTCTTTGCATCATGGACTTGAACCATAAAAATACAGTAACAAATATATTGACAATATTATATTAAATGATATGAAAAATAAATAAAATAAAAATAAAAACAAGAATAATAATAAGAATATAAAAAATATAATTTTGTATTGTCTTCTTGATATCTCTTACAAAATAATATGAATTTTTATTTATAAGTTTTCTTTTCACCATAGATTATAATATATAAACTCACCATAAATTATAACATAAATTCACCATAAGTTACATCTTATAAATAATATAATAGAACTAAACATAATACACTAAATAATGAGGTAGTGGAATAATATGAAGGGACACATAAAATAATAGAGTAATAAGAAAGATAAAAAAAAACATTCACAATAATCTATATATTTATAATACTTTCCCTTTGATATTCGTCTTTGTAAAGAATATGATTTATTAAAATCTTATTAGTAAAAATTCAGTGGGAAAAAAATTAATGAAGAAAAAAGAAGTACAATATTCTTACATTATAAATAATATATTGGCTCATTAAAAATTTTATTAAGAAAATTCAATGGGATAAAATCTTTGGTTAAAAGAAAAAAAAAAATATAGTGTTAAATTTCTCCTATTTATAATATCACTGAAAATCAATCAAGTATGTATATATATATATATATATATATATATATATATATATATATATATATATATATATATTCTTCATTAAAACTTAAAAGAGATCACATGAGAGGCACCTAGCAATATAACAGTTGTAGTACATTTTTTTTTTCTAACTCTGGTCCTTTTGATAGATAAGTTTAACATAAATTTGATAAATAAAAAAAGGATTCGAAATATAATATCATTTGCTCCCATATAAAATACGGTAAGAATAATAATAAAATGGATGACCTCTTAAGAAATCCCTCATGTCGCACCATTCAATTTTGAATTTACTTTTTGTTTTTATATAAAAAACAAAGTAAAATGGACAAACCAACCAAATTACACTAAATTCATCTATATATTTTTACATTATTTACACTTATAATTAAAGTAATACGTACATTGTGTATAATAAATCAATATATTTTATTAGTAGTACGTATATAGTTGTTTAATAAATCAATATAATTCGTATATTGATTTTTTTTTTCATTTGTGGGGTAATTTTTATGTAATTAGTAATCCAGAGTTAAATTCAATAAAATAAGAAGAAGAAGAAGAAGAAATATTAAATGGGTAGATATGCTATATAAAAAAAAAGAAATATTTTATAAAAGAAATGTTTATTATCTTATAATTAGGAGAGGTTGCAAAATTACTTATTTGTAAATATGTTATGAGCTATTAGATTTGACACGTATTCATAGGGAAAAATTATGTAAAACTTATAATTTTACACGAGGATTCCTTCTTTCAAATATATATTATATATGTAATTAGTATGTCTTTTTTATTATTATGTTAAGTATTGAAAGTGCGACAAGAAGATGGAGGGTTAGTTTCATTCATAATCTCTCAATTTTAATTAACGCACTTTATGGTTCTCTAACTTTAATTTGTAACGATAAAATCCCTGAATTTAAGTTTTTAAAACATAAAAGTCCCTTTCCAGAAATAAACTCTAACTTTAATTTATAACTATAAAATACCTAAACTTTAGTTTTTAAAATATAAATGTCTCTTTCCCTCTAACTTTAATTTGTAACGATAAAATCCCTGAATTTAAGTTTTTAAAACATAAAAGTCCCTTTCCAGAAATAAACTCTAACTTTAATTTATAACTATAAAATACCCAAACTTTAGTTTTTAAAATATAAATGTCTCTTTCCAGAAATAAACTAACATTTAATTATATTTTGATCCCTGGTTTTCAAAATATTGTTCATATACCTGAATTTTAGTTTTTAAAACATAAAAGTCCCTTTTCAGAAATAAACTAATATTTAATTACATTTTGATCCCTGGTTTTCAAAATACTGTTCATATAGGTCCAAAATTTATTTAATTTGCTAGTTTATAAATGAAATTTTTAAAGAGAATTTATTAATCCCTGTAAGAGTGTATAATAGTATAAAACACTTTTCGATTACAGACAGAAAAGAGTATCCACTAATACAGTGGGAATATTTTTGGGATTGTGGGAAAATTAAACATAAGGACGAATTAATTAGAATTGATTCTATTTATAGAAATTCTCCCTTAGAAAATAAAATTGCCCATGAATATTGTGATGTAGCTGACATAATTGAATTTCTAGAAGAGCAGTATCCGGTTTTTAATCAATTAACCATTTTAGATCAAGATACTCCTCTGATAACCTCTAAAACTTCAAATTGGAGTGATAATCTAAAAAGAGATTATTTAATTTGGAAAAGATTGCACTTCAGAAAAATTGACTTTTTTCTTACTCTTTGGGAAAATTCTCCAGGTCTAGAAAATTGGGTAACATTTTTAGAAAATAAAAAAAAAATTTAAAATACACCCAGTAGTTCTAGATAAAAAATGAAAAAATTAGATAGGGAAGAAAGTATCAGCTCAAATCCTTCAGAATTGACTTCATTCCAAAATATTCATAATGAAGTGAGCCTTCTCCTTGAGCAGTTGTATGCAAAAGGAAATATAGGCGATTCACTAGAACAAAGAAATACTTTAGCAAAAGAAGTAGGAAAATTAGTGAATGATAGGCTTGATGCAATTGAGCGAGAAAGAGCTTTGAAAAAACCTCTTTCTGAAAAAGAAATTATGCAATTAAGGAAAGACAAAATAGTTCCTTATATTGCTGACCCTGACATTAGAGCTGCTAATCAGAAAAGTAACAAAGCAGCTGAAGACCTTAGAAAATCTTTAGGTCTGGTAGAAGAAACTCCTTTACATTTAGATGATAGAACATTTAATGAACTTCTTGCTACGAAGAGGGCAGAATATAAACCAAATTATCCCCATAGAACGAAACTAGAATTTCAACCTAGGGATAATCCATTAAGGCATGTAATCACCCCAGCAGCTTTTCTAAATTTAGATTGTGAAAAGCATGCTTCTGAAAGAATAGATGAGTGGATTACCATGATCAGGTTCACAACCAGAGCAGGTAGTTACTCAACTGAGGCCACCTACGAACTTTGCAAAGCCACCATGGTTGACAATGCTCAAAAATTTTGGGATCAGCTAGTAGTTCAAACCTCTATTAGAGATGAAATTAGAAAAGCAGTTCTAGTAGATGAGGTACTAGCTATCATTGTAGATGCCCTGAAAAGAGAGTTTTGTGGTTTCTCAATATCAACAGAGTCATTAGAAAGAGAACAGTCCTTAATGGCATTAATGAAACTACAGATATGTGACGTGTTATTTTGACAACTATGCATGTGAATTTCAGAAATATTATTATAATCTTAATCTTAATGCTCAAAATTACATGTTAATATTATTTTTTGCTAAGCTCCCAGAACCATGGCCAGAGGTAGCAAAAAATGTCTATCAACTCCTCCTAAAGGAAGAAAAAGTGGTTGATGGATTAGGAGGTAAAATACAGGCAGTTAGATATGCCTTGAGAAAGGCATGTACTAAACTTCAAGTAAGGCAAGATGCAAAACGTCTTCCTTATTTGAACAAAAGTTGTTGCTCTCAGATTGAATATGTCCCTGGTAGGTACGGGTGTACTACAATAAGTGAAAAGGGGATAGGAAAGAAAACTGAAGCAGGATGTTCTTCTTTTGATACAAAAAAGAAAAAATTCAAAGGATATAGAAAAAGAAGAATATCGAAAAATGATAGAGATAACAAAAAGAGGTTAAATAAACCTTCTAGGTTTATTAGAAGGAAAACCAATCTTAAGGATAAAGACAGAATAGAAGCCTTTAAGAAAAAATATGGTAAAGCCCCTAAGTGCCCGCAAGGGAAGCCTCTTAGCAATTGTTCTTCTTGTTGGATTTGTGGTTCAAAAGATCACAAAGCAAATTTATGTCCACAAAAGAACAAGCGAAAAGAAAATCTTAGAAGAATTTTCTTCTAAGATGAGAATCTTGTCTATGAGCCAATAGAAGAAGATGAATATTCTGATATAGATTCTGAAATAGATTCTGTTTATGAAGTAGTTTCTGAATATGAAACTGATATAGATGAATCTGATCTATGGACAGCCCAGCTTTTCATGATGAATGTGGAAGAAGAACCCATAGATGAAGAAATCATCCCTTTAGATACTTCTCTGGTACAGGAAGAATCTTTCCAGTACGATGATCCGTCCAAAAGTTGACTAGAATGGAAACTCCCAAAGGTAGATATCAATACTATTTATAACAAATCTAAATTCAGCTTTTGGTCAATAGTAGATGTCTCCCAATCAGAAT
>CANXYC010173974.1:0-35382 GCA_948193065.1 Aleurites moluccanus
TTCAATCCAACTTTTTGAATTTCATCCATTCAAAATGTGTTTTGAACATCAATAATCATCAAAGAACACCATATAATCATATTTGAATCAAAAGAATTACAAAACCATTAACTTACCAAAAGTTCTTCAAAAACTTTAAAACTTTGATTCTTAGCTTTTTCAAGTTTTTCCTTGAAATCTAAGGCTATATTTGTGTTTACAAGGTTGGAATTAATATGTTTCCATCCAAAAATGGAAGAAAAGCATAAGATTTGATGGATTCTAATGGTGTCTGAAACTTGCTTTAGGTGGAGAGAGAAAATTCTGAACATAAAATGGTTAAGGAAGATAACAATGGTGAAGTGGTGAGAAAAATCTATTGAAATATGAAAGGTGTGATCTTATACATTAGGCTTATGGTAGAAATGGTGAAACCTAGCCATCCAACCATCCATTTCTTTATCATTTCATCCAATGGTTAGATTTAATCAAGCCTAAAATGATGCTATAGGATTGCATACACTATATAATTCTATATCTCAAAGGAAAAGACCAATTTGCCCTTAGTTCAAACGAAGCACCTCAAGCACCTCAATTGAGCAGCTTGCCGGGAACTATTTTCAACAGGGTTTATTTCTCCAACAAAACTTCAAATAAATTAAATATCATCATTTTCATGTCATAATATTCTTTTATACCTTCAAATATCATGTTTATTTCCATAAAACTCGAAGGAGTGAGAAATGACCATTTTGCCCCTAGTTCACCAAAAACTGAATTTTTCCCGATTTCTTCCTAACAGCGTTTAAAGCACTTTTACATGTGTAAAACTTTCTAAAACATGCATAAACATTCAATTCAAGCATAAACATGCATAAATATATAACTTTGAAACATAATAGACATTTCTAAAGTTTGCCATTTAAAGCTTAAGTTCTAAGCCTTTAAACTGGGGTGTTACAAAAGCAATAGGCCAAAGGCAAATGAACTAGGCATTTCATCAAACACATGGTGGGTAACATTGAATGGGCAAATTGGCTAGGTTTTGGTGTAAGGTTATCAAAGCCTATTCAATCAACAACAAAGCCACATTATCAACAACACAATAGGCAACAAATATTCAATGGTAAACAACATTAAAAGTATCAAAATATCTATGGAATACCAAAGAAAAATAAGCAAAATCATAGGCAATGAATAGTAACTTTGGTTCAGCCAAAATGGAGGTTTTACATAGAGTTTCCAATTTCAATTCCAATGCAATATACATGTTAAATGATACAATATAGACTCAACTAATGCTTCAAATTGCTTTGGAAACAAGCTTTTCACCCAAATTCTCTAATGAAGCCACTTAACACACTTAGGTCAAAACTTCAATTCTCCATCAAATAAACCATCAATTAATCACCTATTCACATCCAATTAACATATTCTAAAATCAATTAATAAAATCAAACACTAAATCATCAAACCCTTTCTTACAACTTCAAATAAGCTAGATAATTTAGGCATTCCTATCAATTAGCATCAATTGATGCAAATTAATTACAAACCCATCAAATTCATCATCTAAATCATCCAAAACAACCACAAGATTGAACAAAATAACTTCTTACCTCAAAATGGATGGTGAACCCGAAATCCTTCTTAAAAAATTCCTAGGTTTTCTTTGCTCTTCCTTGCAAATTGATGATGGAAATGGAAAGAGTTAGCCTTAAGCTCAATTTTTCTATAAATTTTCTTAAAGAAATTTGGTGGAAGAATGAAGAAATGGATGGAAGAAAATGGTGGTTTATGGTTCGGCCAAGGCAAGTGAAGGAAGAATATGATGGCCAATTTTTCCTAAGTGTAAAATATATACAAAAATTAAATGGTAAATTACAACTAACTCCCCGAATTTTCATATATCACATTTTGGTCCAAAATCTTCTGTAATCTATTATGTCAATTCTGTCAGGATTTGAAATTCAAAGTGGAGAGTCAATAAGCTTATTTTAATTTATACTTATTTATAAAAATGGTTCTGGAGTCATTCTGTAACTCCGACGGACCCATTTTCACTATTCATCTTAAACTTTCATTTATTTATAATTTTGCCATTGGTTACTTTTTCAGTGTTCCTAAATGATTTTCACTTCTTTCTTTTTACCAAAATTACACATGCATTATAGTGATCTTTTACCCGTAGGTCAACCTTAGAAATTCTTCTATTGACCGGACTGCTAATTTCTCGGCAGTGTTCCCGACATCGCCGTTTTCCGGAAAAGTAACTAGTTCGCTTTCTAACTGTGTCTCTAAAATTATTTCTCATCATTTCAAGACTAATGAACCACGAACTGAGAACTAAATCATGCATGTGAGTTAGGAATTTATAGGGTATTACATTACCATGTTTAATTTTCTAAAGTTTAATCTGCCCGAGTTTAGAGGTGACAAGGGCGAGGAGCTTATTGATTTCATGGAGCAAATAGAGAAGGTAGTAAGGAGACTACCTTGTTCAGATGCCAGAGCAGTTGAGTTGGTTGAATTGTTACTGAAAGTGAAAGCCTAGATATGGTTTTCTAGACACATGGATCCTAGATTATATGGTTCAAATAGGCTCTTATAGATGAGTTCTTAACAGAAGGGGTGAAGACTATAAACTTGATTCAGTTTGAGCAATTGGAGCAGGGTAACAGGATTGTTGAGGAGTATGCTAATGAGTTTATTAGGTTGAGCATATAGGCTATTCAGATTTCTCCTACAAAGGCAAATTTGATTAACAGATTTAGGAGAGGATTACATGCCTCACTACATAATGCCCTGCTATCTACTAAATTCTCATCTCTGACTACCAATTTTGACAAGGCTACTCAGATGGAGGAGAAATACAAGTCAAAGAGAGCTAAGAGAGATCAGAAGAGGAAAGGAGGACCTAGTACATATAGCAAAAAAGGGGAGAGCAGCTCCCAATTGAGACAGACAAAGTCAGTGTCCAGATTGATCAGAGACCTCTGTCACGTAGCCAGAGGAGGAGCACTAAGAGTAGGGGCCTCCAGTATAGTTAGTATCTACCTATTCTTAGGGTTCATCCAGACCTTTTACTCAGATGCCCAGTGTGCCTATTTGTAGTTTCTGTGGTAGAAGGCACGAAGGGGAATGTCAATGACAATCAGGTGCCTATCTGAAATGTAGGCAACATGGGCACTTCTTTAACAGATATCCAATGTGGGGTGAACAATAGCCATCAACAATAGTGTCTCAGCCAACTATATAAATGAGCCAAAATGTTACCAAAGAAGCCCCAGGTAGGGGCAGAGGCAGAGGACAAGCACTGAGCAGCAGTCAGGCCCCTGCAGGTAGAGGTCAGGGGCGAGTTTTTACTTTGAATACCCAGGAGGCACAAAGAGCTGATAATACAGTCACAGGTATGATTTTAATACAGAATGAATTAGCAAAAGCACTATTTGATTCTGGTGACACACACTCCTTTGTCTCACCCATGTTTCCTCCTAAGTTGAATAAGGAAAGACAATTATTGAGTATACCATTAGAGATAACCACACCTATGGGGGAGAGTATTTAAGTGAAGTATTTTTACCCGGCTATGTAGTTGAAATTGATGATAATATTCTACGTGCTAATTTGATAGAACTACCTATGTTAGAGCTTGATGTAATACTTGGTATGGATTGGCTAATAACACATCGTGTAGTTATTGACTGTTATGAGAAGAAAATCATATTCCATCCAGAGGGGCAACCAAAATTTGAGTTCCAGGGTGACAAATGTGAATCTGGAATCGATTTTATTTCTGCTATCCAGGTTAGGAAGATGATAAGGAAGGGTTATACAGCATTCCTAACTCATGTGGTTAATGTGCAAAAGACTTCAACGGAGATTGATCATATACCTATGGTCAGAGAATTCCCTGATGTCTTTCCTGATGATTTTCCAGGGCTACCCCCAGAAATGGAGATTGATATATATTCAAGTATAGATCCTATATCCATTGCCCCTTACAGAATGGCACCTACAGAATTGAAAGAGTTAAAGGTGCAACTGCAGGAATAACTGGATAAAGGATTTATTAGACTGAGCAGTTCACCGTGGGGTGCTCCAGTGCTATTTGTGAAAAAGAAATATGGCTCACTGAGGATGTGTATTGATTACTGGCAGTTGAATAAGGTGACTGTGAAGAACAAATATCCACTGCCATAGATTAATGATCTATTTGATTAATTGCAGGGTTCCAGTCACTTTTCTAAGATTGATCTACGAACTGGGTATCATTAGTTGAGAATTAAGAAGGAAGATATACCCAAGACTGGTTTCAGAACCCGATATAGACATTATGAGTTCTTGGTGTTACCATTTGGGTTGACTAATGCACCAGCTACTTTTATAGATCTGATGAATAGGGTATTCAAGCCATACTTGGATAGGTTCCTCATTGTGTTCATTGATGACATACTTATCTATTCCAAGAGTGAGAAGGAACATGTAGAGCACTGGAGGATTGTATTGCAGACACTTCAGGAGAATCAGTTGTTTGCTAAATTGTCTAAATGCCAGTTCTGGTTGATTGAAGTATGTTTTCTTGGCCATATTGTCTGCAAAGATGGTATTAAGGTAGATCCTCAAAAGGTTAAAGCGTTGCTAATTGTCCCCGGCCTACCAATGTTTCGAAGATCCACAGTTTCCTGAGTATGGCTGGTTATTATAGACAGTATGTGAAAGATTTCTCCAAAATAGCTGCTCTATTGACTAAGTTGACCATAAAGCAGGAGAAATTTCTATGGATAGATGAATGTGAGAACAGTTTTCAAACTTTGAAGACTTGTCTCGCAAGTGCTCCAGTATTAGCTTTGCCAACAAAAGATGATAAATTCATGGTATATTGTGATGCCTCCAGAGTCGGATTGGGATGTGTTCTTATGCAGAATAAGAGGGTGATTGCTTATGCTTCTCAGCAGTTAAAGAAGCATGAAATAAATTATCTGACTCATGATTTAGAGATGGTAGCCGTAGTGTTTGCACTAAAGATCTGGAGACATTATCTGTATGGGTCTAAATGTGAGATCTACGTGGATCATAAGAGTTCGCAGTATATACTTCAACAGAAGGATCTGAATCTCCGACAATGAAGATAGGTTGAACTGCTTAAGGATTATGACTGTGACATCCTTTACCATCTGGGTAATGCAAATGTGGTAGCAGATGTATTAAGATGGAAGTCTATGGGTAGCTTGACTCACATTCCAGTTACAAGAAGGCCATTGATCCATCAGATGCAAGAGTTAGTTGATATGGGAATGGAATTGGAATTGGGATCCCATGATCGAAACCAGGCTCTGATAGCCCAATTCTGGGTTAAGCCACTATTGATTGATGATATTAAGGTGGCATAAGATAGGGATCCATATCTTTAAAAATTAAAAGAAGATGTTCAAAATAGCAAAGCTCCAGAGTTCACCGTTGAGAATGGTGCATTGAAATGTGGTAAACAGCTATGTATACCAGAAATTGATGGTTTACGGGAGCAGATAATGAAAGAGGCCCATTATTCTTCTTACAGTGTACATCTTGTAATTATAAAGATGTACCATGATCTGAGGGATGTCTATTGGTGGCCTAATATATAGAAGGGTGTGGCTAAATTTGTGTCCACATGTTTAGCCTGTCAGCAAGTAAAGTTTGAATATCAGAAGCCGTCTGGTTTGCCACAGGAGATAGAATTGCTAGAGTGGAAATGGAAGTAGGTCACTATGGATTTCATGGTTGGATTACTAAGGATTTCATGAGGGTATGATTCCATATGGGTTATTATTGATCGATCAATGAAGTCTGCTCATTTCCTGAAAGTGAAAACCAGTTATTCTGCAACACAGTATGCACAGTTGTATGTTGATAAGATTGTAAGGCTTTATGGAATACCATTGGTGATAATATCTGACAGAAGGGCACAGTTTACATTGAGGTTCTGGCAGAAATTTCAAGAGGCTTTGGGTACACAACTTCAATTCAGTACGGCATTTCATCCTCAGACAGATAGATAGTATGAACGGACAATCCAGACATTGGAAGATATGTTGCGGTTATGTGTTTTGGAATTCAAAGGTAGTTGGGATCAGTACTTGCCATTGATTTAATTCTCCTACAACAATAGTTACCATTCACCTATCGGGATGGCTCCTTATGAAGCTTTATATGGTAGGAAATGTCGGTCTCCGGTATGTTGGGTGGAATAAGGTGAGAAACATTTGTAGGGCCTAGAGTTGATAAAGGAAACAATGAAAAAAGTGCCAATTATTAAAGAGCGAATAAAGATGGCCTTCAGCAGACAAAAAAGTTATGCCGATCCGAAGCGAAAGGATGTACACTTTGCAGTTGGTGACCATGTGTTTCTTAAAATTTCACCTGTGAAAAGTGCTATGAGATTTGGGAAGAAAGGGAAACTGTCATCGAGATATGTGGGACCATTTGAGATATTAGAGAAGATCAGTAATGTTGCATACAGATTGGCTCTTCCACCCAATCTAAGTCATATGCACCCGATGTTCTATATTTCTATGCTACGAAAGTACTTGCCTGATTTATCACATGTACTTGAATTGCAAGATATGAAAATAGATGAAGATTTGTCATATGAAGAAGTGACAATAGAGATTATAGACCATCAAATCAGGCAGTTGCACAATAAGGATATATCGATGGTAAAAGTGCTATGGAGAAATCAATCGATGGAAGAGAGTACCTGGGAAAGCAAGCAGGATATGAAGACCAAGTATCCATTCTTGTTCTAACATTACGGTACATATTTATTTTAAATTTGAGAATGATTTTATTTGATGCGGGGTAGAATGTAATACCCTAGATGCATGCTACAGTAATTGAACAGTTATAGTAGTTATCGAGTCGGAAACACTGATAATGCATAATAAATTTGAGAAATTTATACAGTATCTAATTAAAGTTAATTTTTCACAGTAACATTTATAATGGAAGATTAAGAATATATATAGCTAATTATATAATGAAAGTATGGTAAAGTATTAAAGATGCTGGAAAATCAATAGAATGGCAAAACCGTAAATAAGTGGAACTTCAGGGGCATTTTGAGAAACCCACTGTCCACGACATAGAATGGATCTAAAACCTATATAATGATAAACTAAAGATAAAAATAAGCCATTTTAGTTCCCACTTTGAAACTTGATTCTCAACAGAATTGACATAATTAATTATAGAAGGTTGTGAGGTCAAAGTCTAATTAATGGAAAGCTTAAGGACTAAAATGTAATTTGTTGATTTTCCTGCTATATAAGCAACACTTAGAGATTTTTCTCTCCATTTTATTCCTTTCCCATAAGTGGTTGAGCCATCCATTTCCTTTCTCCCTCCATTTTCATGCAAATTTCTTAAGGAAAACTTAAAGAAAACCTTGAAATAACCTTTGATCCTTCCATTTCCAACCAAATTTCTCTTAGAAAATCAAAGCAAATCAAGAACAAATATCAAAGGGATTTCGGCTAGATCATGAAACCAAGGTAACAAAGTGATTTCTTTGATTAAATAGATGATTTTGGTGTGTTAGACATTGAATTAGATGGGTTTAGTGCTTAATTGCATCAATTGATACATTTGGTAGAAAATCCCTAATTTTCCAAACCCTAATTGAAGTTGTCTTCTACCAAACTATAAATTGATGATGTTTAATGTCTAATTAGCTTAAATTATGTTAATTGGAGGCTAATGGAAGCTTATTTGATGAATGGTTTTGTGTAGAAAATAAAAAATTGGAATATTGTGCATTTTGCCTACTTTGATGCTTATGGTGGAAAATGAATTTTTCTAGCTAATTTGAAGTGTGAGGTTAGTTTAATATGCATTATTTGACATGGCTAAAGTCTTGGAATGTTGATTGTAAACCTTCCCTAATTTCCAATTCTTGGCCAAATTGGATTGTACTATTCATGCCTATGAATTTTGCTTGTTTTTCCTTTAGTTTCCTAAGCCAATTTGATCCTTTGTTTGATGTTATTTGTTGGATATTTAATGCCTATTGTATAGACTTGTTTGTAAGCTTGTTGTTGATTATAGGGGCAATGTTAATATTACACCAAAACCTAACCTAATGGCTTGTTCAATATTGCACACCAAGTGTTTGTTAAAATGCCTAGTTCATTTTTTATAAGCCTATTACTTATTTTCCCTGTAGGCCTACCATTTGAATGCCATTGTCTCCATCAACATTGGCTAGCCAATTGTACCAACCATTTGACTTTGGATGACCATCTTATATTCCAACTTAACGTTAATTGTTATACCTATTGTTATTGTTTAAGTACCTTCTATTGCTTATACATTGTTGAATTACAGTATCATTTGATTAATTTGAAAGCTATTGCTTATTGATGAGATAATTGCTATTTATTGATATCTAATGATTAGTTCCATACCCATATTGGTTTACATGTTGATTTGAAAGAGTTTCCTCACCAACGGGGTAGCGAGTAAATATTGTCGGCAATATGCACATTGATTACATGGTACCCTAGCTGGGAAGGATTAACAGTCCTAGCCATAAGACCTGATTAGTCTTATGTATATGATATGAGTTTGACATGAGATTTTACGTTGTGAACACTCATTTTTTACACCCCTCGGACTCATGCAAACTCGAACGGCATTCCCCGAAATCAAATCCGCACTCGAACGGACTCGGAACGGCCTCAGAATGAAGTTGGAGCGTAGGTGCCGCCCTCCAAGCTTGGCATTGCTGCCAGAGAGGGGTGGCAGGGGCGACTGCCACCGTGCAGCGCGGCTCCCTGCTGCGGCTACTGCCCTCCTTCACACCCTGTGCCGCCAAGGCACTATGGTGGTGCCGCCCCCTTTTGGCGGCAACATCTTTTCTTGTCGGCGGCAGTGACAGTTTGCACTTGATTTCTTCCAAATCCCACATCGAAAAATGATGGGATTAGACCCCCTAGGCTCTTATTATAAATAAAGAGCCTCCCCCACCTTACAAAGATACAAAAAACATAGGGTGACACACTGAAACACACCAAGACTCGCGAAAGCAAGGAAAAAAGACAAGAAATCATTTTCGTCACTAGATTTCTTCTTTTTTCCTCTCTAAGTGATATTTTCTTCTTCTTTAGCTCTCTTTCGATTTAAAAGAGTTGCTCTCAGTTGAATCTTTCCTCGAAGTAAGGTCCCTCTGCCTACTTGTTTTCTTAAGAGCTAAGAAGGTAGCTCGACCCATTTCCTCGGGCGTCATCCGATCCAAGGTGGAACTCTGCTCCGGAAGAGCTCTCCGCCCGCCAGCATTCCTAGAAGCTAGGGCAAAGGTAGGTTTTCTAATTCATCTTCTTTATTTTGGTAAAGCATTAAAATAAAGAATTAAAACATAATAAATTGGGCGTAAAATCAACCCTCCTTCGCGAGAAGGAAGAACTGCATGGGTTTTGATTCCCATTCTACGGGATACGCAAACAAGCTGTATAAAAGCTTCAAATCCAAAAAACGACAAAAACCATCTCCTTTCTTTTAATTGCTTTACTTGATTATATTGTTCATCCATTTAATTACTTGAGCATGCATCTTATATGTCATTCTTTAATTGTTCATGAAAATCATTTCAAATCAAGGTTAAAATTGAAAGCCAAGTTCAATCGAAAATCTAGTCCCCGAACCCTTTTTTGTTTCGAGGACTAGTGTACTTTTTCCTTTGGGATAAGATTGGAGTCAAAATGGGTTTTTACCTTAAATTTTCCTTACAAAATAACTCAAAATAGCGACTTCAAAATATCAAAATCGTTTTCAAATAAAAGGCGCTAAACTCGTCTCCTCCGTGAGAAATTGCCCCATAATGAGCACTCTAATGCCCACAACGCCTCTTTTTTCCTTCAAAGAGAACGGGGCCTAGATGGCGGTGCTCGGGCGAGACCTCGCAGATGCACGAGTTGAATTTTTATCTTATAATAATATATGATATAAAAAAAATATTTTTTATAATTTTATATAAAATTAATTATGATAATTTTCATTTTTATAATAATTAGTTATTATTATATTACTATTTTAAATTTAATTAGATTATTTTTCTATTGTATAATAGAAAAAAAAATAGATTAATGTATTTTTTTAATTATATAATATTAAATTTAATTATTTTTTATTTTATTTCTATTTAATCGGTTCGATCTCAGTTAAATTTCTAATCGTATGCTTTTATCTGTTCTATAACCGATCCGATTCTGAGAATACTGCAAGTTACATTTCAGTCTACATCTAGATCCTAGCTATTTCACTACTTATGATGGAAACAGATGCACAAATAATATATCTCAAACAAAACATTATCATCATTGAATATAAAGAAAATATAAATGAAATCCGAAGTAAAAGATAAGAGTAAACTCAATATGAAGCTAGGAATTCAAATTAGGAACTTGAAGAAGAGCCTCTGAGCTTTGAATCTTCAAAACCTGGCTTTAGATCTAAGAATTACAAAAGAAAATTATCTAGACCTATAACTAATCTAAAATATCTATCCTAAAATATCTTGTATCTCTAATTGCTCCGTAATTTGCTTTCTTGCCTCATATTCAGATAAGGAGTCTATTTATAGGATTCCTTTTGGCTTAAAGTACAAGCTTGAAATAGGAAGGTGCTTGTCCTGACCTTGCACGGCTCCCATGGATGATATTGTAAAAAATATGGAACTAGGAAATTGGATTTATGAAGTTGTTTACTATAGGTGCCGGATTGCTTCCCGAGGCACAGACCATTGCCAAAGCTGCATGGCCTTATCTGCAACTTTAAGTACTTTTTGCATCTTTTATTGTTATTTTCGCTCCAAATCATGTATGCACCTGAAATTGGACCAAGAAAACTTAATTAGATAGTTATTAATTATTTATAAGAAATAATCACTTAAGAACAAACAAAAAAAATGGGAAATGGGAGTGAATTTAAGCTCAAAATATATAGGAAATATAGAGTTGTCATGTTTTAAAACCTAAATCGTGACTCCATTCTCTGTCTTGGGTTTAGGTCCAACTCATCTTCCTCCAAAACAATTTGAAAAACAGTATAAGATACATTCATCCTAAACCAGAAATCTGATCGTGACTCAAATATATATAAATTTACTCATAATAAACCTATAAAAACTGTGTATATCAGCGGTCCTCGATTTCATTTATTAAATCAACTTGGCTATATTATGTTTTGGGTATATAGTGTTTCAAAATCTATCATTTATAAAAATTCACTCTCCGCCTTACTTTGTTACATGATGAGAATTGAATATGAATTTTTTTTTTTAATAAAAAATTAATTATTAATTAGTAGCTCAATCATTAGATATTTGTTTTAAGACATTGGAGGCCATGATATTTAAATTGGATAACCAATTATTTGATACGCATAAATATATATCAATGATGAAATGAAGTTGGAAAGCTTTTATAACCAATGTTCCCTAATATCCATAAATAATGAAAATCAAATAATTGTCCTATGTGTAATGGATATTTAACAAAGTCTTCCTTAAAAAATAAACTAAATTGATGAAAATACTTAATAATGAGTAATGTAATATTTTAATTAATAGAATTTTTTTATTTTTTTGTAAAAAAATTCATATCTTTTTTTTTCATATATTTTTATTTTATTTGATGAGTGTGTATATTCAATATAAATAAAAAAATAATAAAAAATAAGATTAACAATTAATCCGTCTTTAATTTAGTTTAATAACACGAGTCATCCCTAAATTGATCAAAAATTTTAATTTTATATCTTAATCATAATTAAATGACTATTTGGTTTGATTTTTAAGAATCAATAGTCAACAATTAGATATTTAATAAAAGTAAATATTTGATAAGAAAAAAATAAGATAACTTTGCAAATTTCTCACGGCCAGCTTTTAGATATTAATATGTAAAATTATTTTTTAAATGTTACAATTTTTAACTTTTACAAAAAAAAAAAAAAAAAAAAAAAATAGGATAGGAATAAATGTCTAGTGATTTGCCCATTAATTACAAAAGACTTAATTATACTCTACTACAAATAAAATAAGAGCTTACAAAACAAAACCACACTAAAAAAAAAAAAAAAAAAAAAACTATTTTGCGTAAGGTTATAAGATTTTTTTTTAGATGAGGTTTTGAATAGTATTATTATTATTATTATTATTCAAAACTTTTTAGTAAGTATAAATCATTATTATTTTTTATTTTATGTTATTATTTAAAAAAAATATATAATATATTATTTTATAATAATAAAAAAATATATAATTTTTTTTAATAACTTTATTATTTAAATACAATATAAACTATTGAATTACTAGATATTTTAAAATTATTTTAAACTCTTAACTGTCAATTACTGATTACCACTAATCTTTGATCGCTTATAGTTAATTGTGAATATTAAATTAAATAGGCTCTGAATAAATAAAAAATACTTTGTCGTTTTAAAAATTTATTCATTTTTATTTTTATTTGTTTTAAATTTTTAAAATAATATTTATTTATTTTTTTTTATTTTTTTTATAGTATTTAATTAAAATATAATAACTTAATTTAAGATAAAATTAATAATATAAAATTAAATAAATTATTTTAAATTTAATTAATAAATATTTTTATATGTTTGTAAAATATTAAATCACAGATAAAAAAATCGAAAGGAGTATGGATTAAAAAATAGATGGGCAAAACTTACGTAAGACCATCATTTCATTCCTCTTGGAAATTAAAGAGGGGATAGGTGTTTTTCTTTTTTTTGTTTCGCCTTCTTGTATCAGCCAACCAACACCTACTTGTTAGGTTTCCTTTCACTTTCCAAGGTGGTTTGGTTTTGTTGTTTCTCAATGATTTCATAGATTTTGTGTACCAACAAGTATCTGTCAAGGATGGTCTCACCCTATGGTCTGGGAAGCTGCACGTTGTAGGTTTATATGTGGGCTCTCTTCTAAACCTGTTAGAGAGAGAGAGAGAGCAACTGAACCAAATACTTTTCCCCTCTTTTTGTCATCTTTTCATCATACAATTAGCGACTAATGTACCCTTCACAGATTAGCTTGTGTTTATATTATCATATATAGTTTTTTAAAGCTTGTAAAAATGGCCATGAATATTACTCTCGGGTCCTTTACATGAATCTCTTCTTAAAAAGGTAATAAATTTAGTGTCGGTTAACATCGTGATCATGCTGTTCTGTAGAAATTTTTATTTTATAATAGTTGCAGCACAAAATAAATAAATAATTGTAATTATTATTGAGTTTATATATAAATATATGTGTGTGTGTTAAATTTATATGAAACTATTTTATCAAAAATTAAGTTTATATGAAGTTATTTCATCAAAATTCATTATATTTTTACAAGTTTTAATTAAAAATTTATACCAATTAATATTTTTTTTTATTATTTTTCAACTCATCTATATATAATAAACTCTGCCTATATTTTTTTTTGTATTATTGTTCAAAATTTCATAAAAAAATAATAATGTTAAAATATTTTAAAAAATACAAATTAAATAAAAATTATGATCAAACCTTGGATGTTTATCTACTGGTTCAATAATAGTCCATTGATGTCCTATTTATTTTTGGATTTTGTTTTAATTTATTTTGACTTTTTTTTTTTCTGTTTTAATTCGGTTTAGACTTATTTATAAAAACTGATTGTTCTGAAGTAATTTCACAAATTATGAATAATATAGAATTTTCGCCAAAATTGTGTTTTTTTTAGTTTGGTGTTGGAACTACTCATCTAAAAGGACTAATCTTATATTAGTCTTGTTTAAATTTCTATGTTGAATCAATAAATTACGAATACCTAAATAAAACCCTTACCAATCAAGTCTAAAACATTAAAAATATCAAACAAATTAAACACTAATCAATTAAAAATTTATAATCCCTTTTAATGGAAAAAATATCCATATAAAACCCTATATTTCTAATAACAAATCTAATCACTCATCTGTAACTAAAGTATACCAAAGTTTGAGTTGAAATATTTAAGTTCAAAAACTTCAAATTATATCCAAATTAAAAATAAAATAATTTTAAGCATTGAAAATGTATATCGTACTTTGCCTCTTTCGTTTATTCACTAGTAGTAGCTACATCCCTACTCAACCACTCGTTTTCTTCAACGAATTTCGAACGAACAAGTCAAAATTAAGATTTGTATGAAAACTCCAATGATAAGAAGAAACAAAGAAAACCGTTCGTGGATGTTAAAAAAAATAGGATAAAAATGAAGAGAATTACTATTTGTGATGCATATATATAAACCTGAAGTTTATAGGCTAATTTAACCATGTAAAGAATCAAAATAAAAAAATAAATTATTGAAAATATTTAATTATGGGTTTAACTTGAGTTTAATTTAATGAAAAACACTTCAACAAATCACATTCATCGTGTTTGGCGATAACTGATGATATATTTTGGACAAATTTCTTTATTTAAGATTTTTAATTCGTTTATTATAATTTTTATTTTTTTATTTTCTTTGGATAGAAAATTTATTTTTTTATTTTCTTTTGATAAAAAATTTATTTTATAACGCATTTTAAAATATTTTTTTATTATATTTCTGTATTTTTCTGAATTAACGATTTTTATTACCTATTAATTTGATATTTAATTTATGGATCAATAAATTTTTAAAATTTTTTTGCTATATTAATTTATTTTGACTGAATCTCAAGGATTACTTAATTAATTTAGCTAAATAAAAAGAGACAAAATAATATTTTACCATTATTTTAATTGTGGCAAAACAGCACAATCGGTAGTTATGGCTTAGAAGAGTAAAAATATCAATATGCTGATAAATGGATCGATTAAAAAATTAATAAAATCAGAAAGTTAGATATTTAACATGATTAAATCGAAATAAAACTACAATTAATTAAATTTAATATTATATAATAGAAACAATAAACATTAATTTTTTTTATTATATAATAGAAAAATAATTTAATTAAATTTTAAATAGTAATATAATAATAATTAATTATTATAAAAATAAAAAATATCATAATTAATTTTATATAAAATTATAAAAATATTTTTTTATATCATATATTATTATATAAAAAAAAAAATTAACTCATGTATCATACTAGTTGTCCTTTAATTTTTTAATATTTAGATAGTTTTACCATTAAAAAAATTTAACAAGAGTTAATCATAATTAAATTAAGTATGTAATAAATATAAGATATATTATAATTATATTTTATATTAAAAACAAAATAAATAAAATATATTTATATAAAATAAATAAATTAATATACATTAATTAATAAATATATTAAAAATAATTAAAATAAAATTTCAAATCACAAAAATATATATATATTTCTATTTTAAGAGTACATTAAATTTAATGGTTTTAATTATCTTAAAAAATTAATAGTATAATTTATTAATTAATTAAATTATCAGATAATTATAAATATTAAGTTTGAAAAAATATTAACAAAACTTATCCTTTGTATAGTGAAAAAAACTTTTAACAGATCTTGGATTCAAATTTTCTTAAACACAAGAATTTATAAAAAAAATTTCAAAAATAAAATGGCTTCTTATTAATAAAAAAATTAAAAAAAATACCCTTCCAAACTGAAAAAATCTATTCGGTTTGACCAATTAGTCGGCTGATTTGAGTGATTTTGGTCCAATTATTTGTGGATGGATAAAAAGGACTGATTGGTTCGATCTCTAGTTTGATTTCTAATTTTTTCGATCCAATCAATCGATTCAGTCTGATTAAATATAATTAACTGTCCTATTGTGGTTATTTATATTGTATTAAGTTGATGAGATGAATGAGAAATCTGAAATTAGTTGTAGCAAGGATTGCCGACAGTGAGAGACAAATTTAACCAATTGGCAAATTGATCATTTTCTGAGAGCCAAAATGGGGTCAGATGCACAGACGTAAAGCAGTGACCCCTCTCCACCAAATGAGAAAGGGTACAATAGGCCCAGTTATAGTTAGGCAATTAGGCATATCATGGGGTTTCCAATTGCAGCCTGACCCATTCTATTAAATTTTTGTATAAAATGTTGCATGTCACTTTATTTTCTATCTAGAAATTATGTGCTTAGTTACGAACTTAATGCCAAGAGAAAAAAAAAAAAAAATACTAGGATAAGATATCGAAAAGTAAAATATGTAGCTCAAATGGCGCTATGACGAGATAAAAAAATTTATTTTTAAACAAATCAAATATAAATTTTATTAATTCAAGTCAAATTCCATCGTCATTATGGATAATTAAAGATTTCGATTCCGTCGTGTCCTATCTCAAATAAGATAAATAATTTTCATTTTAATTAAAAAAATTAAAAAAAAGGAAAAAAATTTAAAATAATTTTATGAGTATATTTTTTTATATAATATGATTAAATTTATAAAAAATATAGTTATTGATTATTAATTATTATCCTTAAAAAATATAGTTATTAAATATTTTATTAAGTAATTAAATTATCAAAGAATTATTTATAGAAGAATTTTAATAATAATAATAATATAATAATAGATTAATTACGATTTACTTCTTGTATAATGATTCAATATATTAATTATCTCTGACCTTTTTAAAAATATATTAATTATCCCTTAATGAATGTCACAATATACTATTATATTCTTCCGTCCAATTTTACTATTAGTCAACTTAAAAATAGTCAAGAATGATAGTAAAAAGATAAAAATGCTCTTACCTTTATTTTTAATTAATTACATTCTATTTTTGTTTTAAAATTTTTTTTAAGAGTTAAAATTTTTTTTTTATATATATTTTGACAACTTTAAAAATAAAAATATTTTTTAAAAAATAAAAATAACAAATTAACAATAAAATTTTTTTTTTTTTAAAAAAATATTTTTACTTTTAATTTTTAAATTAGTCAAAAATATGAAAATAATTTTTTTTATTTGTATTAAAAAATTTAATAAGAAATAATTTAATTTCTTTTTAAATTATTTTTTAAAATAAAAAATAAAAATAAAAATAAAAATATTTTTAAAAATATTTTTATTTATTTTTTATTTTCAAATTTATCAAAAAAAATGAAAATAATTTTTTTAACACTAAAAAATATTTTTAAAACAAAAATAGAATGTAATTAATAAAAAATAAAATATAAGAGCATTTCTACATTTTTACAGTCTTTATTTACTATTTTAGAGTTGACTAACGACAAAATTAGACGAAAAAGTATGTTAATATAATTGAATATTTGTCAGGAAGAGTTAGTGTATTTTTGAAAGGTTATGGAAACTTAGTATATTGTATTATTCTGTAAGGAAAAATAATAATTAACTCTATAATAATTTATAAAATAATATATAAAATTTAAATTTTTATTATTATACATTAAAATATAGATATTCAATCGTTTAGTGACTAATTACTGATCTTATAATATTATTTTTTAAATAATTTTTATAAAATTTATTACGTTGTAATCAATATTTATTATTTAAATTTTAACATGTCGATCAATAAATATTAATTTATATAATATAATTTTATAATAAAAATTCTAATAAATTTATATGAAAATTAAATTTTCTAATTATAATAAAAAATTTTAATAAATTTATCAGATATTATATTTTATTTAATTGAATATTTATTTTTTCTTAAAATTTTAATTTATTTATTGATTTATATTAAATATAATTTAAAAGAATAAGAATGAATAATAAAATATATAGGACATTAAAATTTTAATCAGCTGAGAAATGGAATGAAAATAAAATAAAATTTTAATATATAAAAATAAAAATAAATATAGCGATATCCGTTCCAAATTCACCGGTTGCCATCCCAATCACTAATTAAAAATGATGTCATCTTATTGTTTAACTTAAAAATCTGAGATATTTTAAAATGAAGTGACAACTCATAATAATTTTTCATGTTAGATGAATGAATATTTAATACTGTCTTCATTCATTCAAAAAAAAAAAAATCGTTTTTATTTATTTATTCTCATAACAACTTTTCTGTATGCCCGTTTAAAATTCAATACCATAAATTTCTTTTTATTTTAATATTGTATATTTTATTTCAATTTGAATAATTTTTTTCTTCTATTCTTTGTCATTTTTTTTTTTATTTTAGGGAAATTTTAATCTTGATTTAACTATATTTTCTTTCCTTTACATTATATTACTAAACCCACACTTCGTGCTGAAAAATTTTTAATAATTTTTTTTTATCTAAATTAAATTTATGGGAATTTCTCATACATATAAAAAAAAAAAAAAAATCATCATACATAAAAATAATATTTTCATATTATATGAGATATTTTATGTGATAAAATATCTTTAATTGAAAAAGATATGTATCAACCGAAATCAAATTAAGTAAAGTTTTAAAAATAATTAAAAGCAGCCTTCACTAAAAAAAAATAAATTCAAATTTCAAAAATAATTTAAAAACATATATTTATTAATTATTGAATAAATAAACAAGTAACTAGAAAAGCACATGATGGATTGATAAAAAAAAAAAAATACAAAATGGAAGAAACTATATGTAATTTGAGTCATTTATTCTTTAAATATTATTATATGCCATAGAGAAATTTAATAATCAATTTAAACTTAAAATTAAATTTTTTATTTCAAAAATAAATAAAATTTTTTATTTGAAATTTAATTAAAAATTTCATAGAGTATTTTTCAATTTAATATAGGCATCCAAATGTGTATGTGTCATAATTTTCGTTCTCTAAACTATTTTTTTTCAACTTTGAATTTTGTAAAAGTATATTATTTTCATAATGTCTAAAATAGAATAAAGCTTATAATGTAAAATAGATAACAAAATATCAAAATTTACTAAATGAAAGAAATAAATACTTTTGACTTATTTTATAATAGATCATAAATATTATCAATACTCAATGCCAAATTCAATATGGAAAGGCTAAGATTCCTCAAATAAGAAAATATCTGAAAAGGCAAAGAAGAGAAGCACAATAGTATTTAAATTATTGAATATTAGACAGTAAAGAAGTTGAGAAATTCAATAATCAATTTAAATTTTTTATAACATAAAATTACGTATAAATTGAGAAACTGAACGATTATTATATTATAAAGAAATTTAATCAATTTATATAAAAATATATACATATATATTTATTATAAGTTTGAATCATAAAAATCTCTTATTTGAATCATTTTGATTCAAATACCTAATAAAATTTAATTTTTTAAAAATTTAATATTTTAAGTATTTTTTATCTAATTATTTTAAATATATTATTTTTATATTTAATCTAAAATTTCAATTTTTTTTTTAAATTTTAAATTTTAAATTTTTTATACTCCCCAAATTAAAAATTTATAAATTTATATAATTATAAATTTAAAATATGTAATTTAAAATCAAAATTTTAAATTTAAATTCATTCCTCCAAATATAACTTAAAAACATCTGAGATTATTCACATTATGATAAAAGATTTTCTTTAAACTTTAGTCTTACCTTATAGGCCGGGGCGGTACTACATCTAATGCACCCGCCCTCCTCCTCCCTCCCTTCAAAAAATCTAAAATCTCTCCATACATATATATATATGTTTCACATGAATCCCTCCTATTTTTCACATCAATCCCCCTAATAATAACCCCACAATAAATTATTGTTTTTCTTATCTTTTCTTCACTTGTTTTGCCAAAAGCCCATGCATAAAGTTATTGTTTTCACTTCTTCTAAATTACTTCTCTGTTTTTGTTTGACTATTGTGCCCTCCAAAAATTTATTAAATAGACTACTACCATTAAATTAATAAAATTATATATTTTTTTTTCTTATATTTATCTGACACTATACTTATATTTATGTAGATATAAAATATATATGTATATATGAAATTATAATTTAATAATGAATTTAGTGTTTTCCAATTGATCCCCTCAAAATTAAAATTCTAGGTTCACCCTTACTTATAGGCATATGAATTTTGGAATGGAGAGATTGTACATACCTGGGGGATTCCAAAAGTATTTTGAGCATTATTTTGCATTCCTCCCATATTTTCTTTCTAATTTCCAATCAATTACTCCTTTTATTTTTCCTAAATTATTTTCTTTCCTCTCATATTTGACCTCTTCCAAACGTAGCTTTTTTTTTTGGATAATTGTTTCTTTTATATATATATATATTTCTCGTCTTTGTTTTCTCCATTCTACAATTTCCATTTCTCTTTTTTTTTTTCTTTTAAAAAAATAGTTTTTAAATTAAATTGCAAGTATTTGGCCTTAACAATAATGGTAGCATTTGGAGGTTATTTTAATATATATTTTCTTCATAATTAATGATACAAAATTGAGAGAATGAGAGAAATATTATATTGATGTGTATATTTATACAATAAAAAGTATCCTAGTTATATAAAAGAATAAGAACAAAACAAGGAAAGGAGAATAATACATATAAGAAAATACAATCATATATATAATGAAAGAAGACTAAATCTATAAAAGGAAACTAAATAATATATTCTTATTTACATTAACATCCCCTCAAATTGAAGGTGATAGGAAATTAGACATCTAAAGTTTGCTAATAAGATCATGAAAGTGTTGAGGTGGATATGTTTTAGTGTACATCTCAGTATGAAATAAGCTTGATAGTATTTTGAAAAATAGGATGCCTTACAAAATGACAATCAAAATAGGATGCCTTACAAAATGACAATCATTCTTAATATATTTAGTGCAGTTATGAAATACATTATTATGAGCAATTTGGATAGCACTACGATTGTCATAATGTAAGGGGGTAGGAGATAAATAATGAATACCTATATCATAAAGTAACAAGTGAAACCAGATGAGTTTAGAAGTGGTGTCAGTAAGAGCTCGATACTCAGCTTCAGTGCTAAATCTGAATACTACAAATTATTTTTTACTTCGCAAGGAGATGAGCAAGTCACCAAGAAAGAAACAGTAACCAATGGTAGAATATTGATCAGTGGGATCTCTAGCCCAGTCAGCATCAGAATATGCTTTCAATTCCAAGGAAGAGGAATTAGAAAATGTAATCCATGAAATAAAGTACCTTTTAAATAATGAAGAATGCGAAGAACAACAACAAAATGAGTTGTACGAGGAGCAGACATAAATTGACTAACAATATGAATAAAATGAGTTGTACGAGGAGCAGACATAAATTGACTAACAATATGAATTGCATAAGTGATATCTAGACGAGTAACAATAAGATATATAAGACTGCCTATCAATTGGTGATAAACAGTACCATCACTAAGTGTAGTGCCATCAATAGCGAAAAAATGAGCATTAGCTTCCATGGGATTACTGACTATTTTCTCATATGTGATACCAATCCGAGAAATAAGATTTGTGGTGTATTTTGCTTGAGATAGATAATAATCAGTTGAATTTGATGAGACCTTAAGACGAAGAAAATAACTAAGATGGCCAAGATCTTCCATTTCAAACTGCTTGCTAAGAAACAACTTAAGTTCATTGATACACTGGAAATTATCATTGATTATGATCATATCATCCACATAAAGAAGCAACAAAATACATCCACTATTAGTTCGTCGAATGAACAAGGCATGATCATAGGAACTGGATTGAAATCCAAAATTTTCAAGTAGAGCTAAACTTAGCAAATCAAGCTCAAAAGGCTTGTTTAAGGCCATAAAAAGCTTTTCTAAGTCAACAAATTATCATGACCCACTTTTGGGCCGCGACGGTCTTAGGGCCCGGGTAAACTTAAGGTCACTAGAAACTCGTAAAATCCCTTAACAATCCAGTTATCGTTCATCCATTCATTAATATTTATGTAATATCTACCATTTTTGTAGTGATTTATTAATTTTGTATGTTTGGAGAATTTATTAATTTCACATGAGAATGTTGAGAATTTCAGAAATTTCTGATTTTTTGATGCTGCAGGATTTTATGATGATAATTGCATGATCTTAAAGACATAATTTGGTAAAATGTAAAGCATGAAAGTTGTGAGTTTATGTCTTGATTATAATTCTGTAATTGGCAAAATTCTATGTAAGTGATGAGTTGTGTCTATTTGAGCAAGGCTAGTCTGGTTGAGTGTTGCTGCAGGAATGCAGTGCCTGTTTGAAATTATTGGGAATGACTGAGGCAGAATTAGCCTAAGGTGTGAACATGAAAAATGTTCCTTTGTGTGTTGAGATGATGTTTGTAAAATTTCAGAATTTTTGGATAAGTATATCTCAGTAGAGAGTAGTTTTTCTCAGGGTTGTTCGATTAGATTTTGGAGCAGAAGTCTGGGTGAACTTTGGAGAGTCACCATGGTCTATGTGTTGGTCTTGGTGATTTGAAATTTTGATATGTTGTGCCCCTGCATGTTGATTTTAAGTGATAAAAAGAATTATTAAGTTTGGATATTTGTAGCTCATTTGCGAGCTGACTAAGTGTGAGTTGTCCAGTCAGGGTTTTAACTTAGAGAAATTTTGTTATGGCGAGCCAGCAAAAATGAGAGGAGGTATTTTGCGAAGTGGTGAAATGGCGAGGTGAGTTGCCGAAGTGGCAATTCGCGAATAGCTTTGGCGAGGAGCTTTGGCGAAGAGGATTTGGCGAAGAGGATACGGCGAGGGGGCATTATGCGAAGAAGGCATTATGCAAAAGGGAATGTGCAAAGTGGCAGTTCGCGAAGAGATGAAGAGGCATTGCCGAGGTGGCATATGCGAGGAAGAGTTCGCGAGGAGAGTATGGCGAGCCGGCATACGCGAGGTAGCATATGCGAGCTGAAATAGCGAGGAGGCAATGCCGGATCAAGTTTGGCGAGTTGGAAAGTGCGAGCTGGGTAATGTGAAGTGGGAATGGCGAGCTGGTTAGGCGAGGTAGCTTTGCCGAGGCAGGAATTGCAAGGTGAGCTGGCAAGCGTCTTTTTCTGGGGAAGCGTCTATTTAACCCCAGCAGGCCTAGATCGTTTTTCACGATTTTTCTTTCCTTCTTTCTTCGTTGATATTCAATCTTTTTCTCAGATTATTTCCATTTTATTTTCTAAGGCATTAATACTCAAATTAATGCATTAGAATTCTAGATTACTCATTATTAAGGCATAAATTACCATATTTGAGCAGTAATCTCAGAATTTCAGTTTGAAGGAAATAAGGTAAATTTTCTTCCTAAGCTATTTTCTTTGGATTTATTTTATTCTATGGGTATATAGAATTCATTGCAAGTGATCTGAAGAATGTGGGAGAAATCAATTTGATCAGACTGCCATGAACAGTAACTCTGAAATTAATGCAGAATTCCTTTAAGAGATAAATAAAATTTGTAGTTGGGAATCAAAAATAGAGACTCTAAGATAATTAATTAATAGGAGATCATGTTGAATATTATTGATTTGGAGAAACCCTAATTTTGTATATTTGGGGAATTTCTTAGGAGGAGACATTCGAATTGATTGAGGAATTAAGTTAGCAGATTTCTAAATAGGAATTTAAGAGAAATTTATGTAAGAGGTAAGTATGAACATCCCATTCGATTATTGTTCTATGAAATTAAAATGACCAAAGTATTCCTATATTTGATTATCCTATTGTATATATATATATATTTATATACTTATATAATGTGAATGGCTTGATCAATCTTCTTGGATCAAGTTCATATGTTTCTTGCTTGTGAACCCGATTTGAATGATGTTATATGATGATGGTCTTCCGACCAATCTGTTTTCTATGAGATTGAAACCCCATGACCCATGGATAGAACGTTCTTCCCAATGAGAGTAAATTCATTGGTCCATTGTGCACTTTGGGAGCCTAGCTGATAGGGTTTTTATCAGTGTTCCACCTAGAGAGGGCCATGAGCTTTAGGCGCATGCCTGGCCAAGCATGTGTGCACGTTAAGGTAGCAAGGCTACCGATACGTATGTTATGATATGAGATCAGTTCTACCATATGAGATTTGATAATGCCATTCTTTGTGGGCATTCTATGTTCTAAATATGAACCATGATTTGATTTGTGACATGATTTGATATAGCCAAAATTATTGTGAGAACCATGTTTCCTTCAAGTAAATCTTGTGATTTCGTTCATGCCTATATGTATAATTATTTGTTCATGACCATGATTCGATGTTCAGATGTTTGATTATAATGTTCATATCTTACTGAGTTGAAGGCTCACTCCTCTTCTGTGGATTTCAGATGATAGCATAGCTTGTAAGGGAGCTAATAGAGAGGATCGAGCTTCTTGACTTGTTTACCCCAAGAAGCTTCATTGTAATAAATCTTTTGAGATATTTTGTATAATTATTAATGGTATTATGTCACAATATGTATTGGAGTATAATCTAGAGCTCCGTAGTTAGTATTTTGAGGATACTAGTATATTTTGATGTATGATTATTACATTTTGGGTACTTTTGTTCCTCAGTGATGTGAGATGTCTCTTTTAATCATTAAGGAACAAGAGAAAAAAAATATGAAATGATAATAGAAAGATATGATTGACTTTAATTATATGTATGGACATGATAGATGTATGATAATATATGATATTGCAATTTATATGATAATGATGATGAGATTCATGACTTGTGAGTTCTACGGGTTTATGGTGGCCTTAAGCCTACCCTTGCCCTAGGACCGTCGCACTACTGGAGTTGGGGTGTGACAATTTCAAATATTTTATTCCTTAAATACTTGAGAGAATGTGAGGATTTAGAGAGCAATTTTTGTCAACATGTTAAAATTTTTAATTTCAAAATTTAAAGTCTTTTATATATGTTAGTTGAGTTATAAATTGTTGATATTTTATATTTGCTAAAATATTTTGCTTGTGCTATATTTTTTATTTTTAAGTTTATTCTAAAATTAGGCACATCTATTTATCTTTATTTTATTTTATTTTACTTGAGGACAAGCAATGACTTAAATGTAGGGAATTGATCAACACAATTTTATGACTGTTTATGTATTTTGATAATATTTTTATTTAATTTAATTATTTTTTATTAGTATTAAATAATATTTTTAATAAATTACTAATAATGTCTTAGCTAGCATTTTTTTTTATTACTTTTCAGGTATTTTTAATGAGAAATTGCGTAAATGAGAAATTGGGTTAAAGAAGGATTTGGAAGATGGATTTGAAGATCAAGTTGGGGCTCAAGCCCATTCATTTTGGCTTGCACGCCTATGTAGCATGTATGTACTACCTTCCAATTCCAATACAGTCGTGCTATCCTCAATATCCTTGTGCCCATGAATTAAAGTCAGCACGCGTGTGCCATCAACTTCACACGGATATGTTGATTGGTTTTTGCCAACCAGACGCGAGTCTACAAAGAACGTGGCCCAAAGCCAACTCAGCAATTTCAATACAACTATGCAAAGTTTAGTACGCCAGTGACCATCCAATGAAAGCATAGCACGCCCATATTGTGAAGTAACACACTCAAATATACAAGCTGTGAATTACACAGTGATTTTATGCAATTTGAATTTTAAAATCGAGGAAAAGATTGAGAGCCAAGGAAGGAAACAAGTTTAATGGAAATTAACATAGAGCAAATTTTGGATCTCTGTTTCTTACCAAATGAAGACTAAGGGAATAAGAAAAAAAATAATAAAAGGAAGCAGTAGCCTTATTCTCACTCTCTTCCTTTCCCTCCACCAACCCCACCGCTCCATTTTCTCTTTATTCTCTATAACACAGTGCATAGCCAAGAACATTTAGTTGATTTAGGATTAATTTCTACTATATTTCTTTCTTTTGTAAAGGTTTATATTGAGGCAAAAAACCTAGTGTAAACCATTGTTCATATCGTTGAATTAGCAACTGCCTGAATTGCAGTTTATTTTCACATTGGTTTATGTATTCAATTAATCACAGATTGTTTGTGATCGCGACCAACGAGCAAATAATTCGGAAGCGTGTATCGGCAAAATAGATTTGTTCTCTTAATCTTTTAATTTATTTAATTATAAACTATTGGTCAAATTAGATATAATTGAATGATTAAATGGTTATGAAATTAATTGATGCATAAACTATATTACGTTAATTTATCTGTCCATTTAAACCCTAAATTACTATTTGTTGCTTGTACTACTTGGTGTGGTGTGATTACTTTCTTCTTGATCTTCATTTTCTAAATCTCACACATTTTTTCCCTTCTCACTTTGTTCACCATTGCTCACTTTCATACAACTCACATTTTGCTCACAATCACAATTTCTCACAGCACTCACAAAAACTCTCTCTCTCACTTTATTTCTCACAAAAGTGCACTTGCTCTCTCTCTCCCCGAGTCATTGACTTCTTTAAACCATTTTTTTTTAGTTTTCTTTTTAATTCATTGTATTCACAACAATTTTGATTAAAGTGTTTAAGATTTTATTTTATTTATTTTAAATCATGACAGCTTTCAATTTCATTTACCCCGACCAAGTCTTTTTGGTAGAGAACAATCTTGGATGTCGTATTATCACAATCACTACAACCACCTTGTATACTTGGGAGTACAACCATTTTGTTTATTTTCATATTTTGTACTATACATTTTAGGACGATTAGCCAACCAATCAGCAACAACACTAGCTTCACGAGGGATAAAAGAAATATCAGCTTGAATAAAAAATTTCAAATCATTAACAATCTTAGCTACAATAGCCTCAATATCCCATAAATGACTACTACCATGTACAATAGCTTGAGCTACAGTTTCAACATTAATTTCAAAATTTACCTTTTGAATCTTTAAATTTTTCACCATTTTCACTGCTGCAGGTATTCCATAAACTTCTGTAAGTATTCCACAAGCTTCTGCTTGGAGGCTCGATATACACTTCTTTTTCACAATCTTTCCAAATAATACATTACCCAAATTGTTCCTTGCATTGACAGCAATATTGTTGTCATATTAGAATAATTATAAGAATCATCACTATTAAACTTTAAGGCACCAAAAGGAGGAGGGCTCCAAAGCTGCTCCTACTGGTTATTATGAGTGACAATAGAAGATTGGTGACATGCTTTTTGGTTTTTTAAGGCTATAATTATCCTCTTGATTATTACTTTCATATTTAGGACTTAAAGGTTAAAATACAATCATTTCTAGTTTTTCATATTTGCTAGTATAGTATAACTATTTCCTAAATTTTTGAAGAATCCATAATAAAATTAGGTTTATAGGTCACAGGCTTGCAAACCATGTTGCAACTGCATGTGGGACTCAAACAAAACACGCTTAATAGATTCAAGAGCTATATTACACACCTGACACATTGGAGAACTTACAGTTTTTCTTCTGTGAAGATTAACACATGTGACTAGTGCGTTCCTGCTGCTCTCTAAATAAATATTTGGACTTTTAGGGGAACATTCAATCTCCAAATATTTTTCCAAAACTAAGAATGAATGTTTGCACTTGATGAAGCTCTATGGTTCTGAAATCTTGATTTCTCTTGAAGTAAATGGTAAGCTAACCTTATAATAAAATTGCCATTTTTTTTATGATGCCATACAAGTTTGTTAGATTCATTTCTTGGTCCGATTGGGATGGCAAGAATTGCCTCTATTTCCTCATTATTGAACAATGCATGCAACTTTTGTCTGTTTCTTTGATTTATAATCAGGTTGATGAGGTCACTCACAAATGGAATGTTAGTTTCTAATGGTCTTGGAGATTGAACCATAAATTGTGGAAAGGATGAGAACCAGTTCTCCCCCCACACATTTATATCTTTACCAATTATAACATTCCATCGAATATCGAGTTCTATAGCATCTCTACCAGTAATAAAACTAGACCAACCCCATGAAGGGTTGTGGCCTTTTTTGGCAGTTCATATATCTCGAAATGGGAATAAATCCCTTAAACACTCTAGCTCACGAGTCATCAGGATTCTTTGAGAATTTCCAACACTGTTTAGCAAGTAAAGCATCATTAATACATGAAAAGCTTTTAAAACCCAACCCTCCTTCTGGTTTAGACATAGCCAAACTCTTTCATTTTTCTATGCATAAAGCTTTTTTATCCTTAGTTTGTCCCCAAAAAAATTTAGAAACAATTTTATCAATATGATCACAAAAAGATTTAGGCAATTTGAAAATTTGCATAGCATATATAGGGATAGCGGCTAAAATCACTTTGATCATCACCTCTTTGCCCGCTTATGAAGGGTATTTCCTCTTCCACGCTACTGCCTTCTGCAACATTCATTCTTTTATGAAATTAAGAATGTTAGAGATACTTCTTATATTGAAAAATAGGAATTTCACTTGTATTAAGGATTTTGTATATTTCCTATATTGTAGAATAGGAATTCCACTTATATTAAAAATTATGTATTAATTAAGAATCCTTATTTGCTTTATATTTAATTCTCTTTTAGTTTTATTAGATGTATATAAATAGGGTTGTACTCCTTTAATTAATTTAAGAAAAATAAAAATACAAACTTCTCACAATAATTTTAACATGGTATTAGAACTAATACTCCTACGATATCTATATTTTTTTTTTCTTCTTTCTTTCTTCCTCTTTCTCTGCGCCTCCAACAGTCCTTGTTTCTTTCATTTTCCACAGTCCTCCATAATTTTTTTCTAATGGCTTCTATTACTCCTTTATCTTCTAACCCAATTCCTTTTCTTTCTTCTACCCACACTCATCAAAATTTATGCTCTATATTTCTTTTCTAATTGCTTATATTACTTCTTCATCCTCTAACCCAATTCCTTCTCTTCCCTCTACCCACACTCCTCAAAATTTCTCATTTATAATTCTTTTCTAAAGGCTTATATTACTCATTCATCCTTTAACCCAATTCCTTCTCTTTCCTCTACCCATAATCATCAAAATTTCTACTCCATAATTCTTTTCCAAAGGTTTCTATTACTCCTTCATCCTCTAACCCAATCCATTCTCTTTCCTCTACCCACACTCATCAAAATTTCTCCTCTATAATTCTTTTCTAATTACTTCTATTACTTCTTCATCCTCTAACCCAATTCCTTCTCTTTCCTCTACCCACACTCATCAAAATTTCTCCTCCATCATTCTTTTCTAATGGCTTATATTATTTCTTCATCCTCTAATCCAATTCACCCTCATGAAATTCAAAATCAAGCATATGAAACATGATTTTTACATGACTAGATGCTTTATTCCTGGTTACTCTTATCTCTTACTGAGGAATTTTTTTTTTTTCATTTGTGGTTGGCCTTACTACATTTTTATAAGTTCCGTTTATTAAATCTGATGATCAACTTGCTAATATTTTTATGAAGCCCTTGGGTCATCATTTGTTCATTCCAAATCGTGTCAAGTTACGTCTTCAGGATCTTTCAGCATCAACTTGAGGGAAATGTTAGAGATACTTCCTATATTGTAAAATAGGAATTTCACTTATATTAAGAATTCTGTATATTTTCTATATTGTAGAATATGAATTCCACTTATATTAAGAATTATTTATTAATTATGAATCATTATTTGCTTTGTATTTATTTTTCTTTTAATTTTATTAGATGTGTATAAATAGGGTTGTACTCCTTTAATTAATTTAAGAAGAATAAAAATAGAAACTTCTCATAATAATCTTAACAAAGAAAGGGCTTGGCTTCAATACTGACCCCAATGAGTCGGGAGACCGATGAAAGTTTCTTTAGGTTGAGCCTACTTCATGTTCAAGACCTTCAGAATTTGTTGTAAAGTTACTGATGATTTATTAAAATTTATTTTCTACTTCGAGGTGCTACTGTAAATATCAAGAATATTTTAGGCATTCCCACCTCATGCTTTATAGCCTTGCCAAAAATCAAAGTGTCATCAGCAAACACAGCATATGTGAGTATATGACATCTTTTTGTAATTTAATACACACCAATTCGACCTGCATTAAGAAAAACATTCAATACACCAGCAAGAGGATTAGTTATAAACAAATATAAAATTGGAGACATTGGATCTCCTTATCTAAGTTTGCATGATGGGTTGAAACTTTTGGTAGGAGAACCGTTAGTGATAGTTGCATAAGATAGGCTCTTAACACCATTCATGACCATAACCACCCAATCTGTATGAAACCCTATTTCAAAAGAACTCTCTCCTGAAAATCCCAATCAACTCTGTCATAAGCCTTTTGCATATTCACTTTTAGAGCCATATGGCTTTATTTGGATTTCCCATGACTAAGGGCACGAAAAACTTTATGAGTTATGACTATTTTATCCTACATACATCTATCGGATACGAAGGTTGCTTGACTCTGGTGGACCAAAGAGCTGAGAAATGGTTTAAGATAATTGACTATTGTTTTGGAGATGATTTTGTAGAAAAAGTTACATAGATTGATTTAAAGGTATTGGGATAAAGAGGAAGGTTGTTGGACTTTAGAAATAAGGACAATGAAAGTTCTGTTACATTTCTTAAGCAAATATCTTGTTGAGTAAACCCTCTTTACAACTTCAATAATGTTAGGACCCATCTCATTCCAAAATTTTTGGAAAAAAAAAATCCCAAGAACACCATCATAGCTAGGAGATTTGTAAGCCCCCAATTCAAAAGTTGCTCTCTTAATCTCTAAATTAATAATTTGGGTACACTAAATATTATTAATTTATGCAGAAACAACTTGGGAAATTGCCTCAAGGATTTCTTCATGAAGAACTATAGGCTCAGCTTGGAAAATATTCATATAATGCTATAACACTTCTTGTTCAATCTTTGCTTCTTCTTCTAACTATCTTCCATTAATGGCCTTAATCCTTATTAATTATCCATGCTCCTCCTTTGAATTGCTAAAATATGGAAAAAAAAAAATTATTTCTATCTCAAAAGGGGAGTTAATTAACCCTAACTCTTTGGTATCAATGAATCTCTTCAACCTTCCACAAGTTGTCAATTTCTTTTATCAGACCCCTCTTCCTTTTTATCTTCTAGAGTGACAAGTTTTGATTGAATGGCTCTAATCTAACCTACAAACCTACAATTTCCTATTTAATAATTCCCAAATCCTTTATGCACTAGCTCTTTAGATCTTTTTTTGAATTGTTCTAATTTTCTTGCTTCCTTGAACGAAGTTAAGCCTTATATGGGATAACTCTAAGCATTTAAAATAAAGTCTTTACATTTCTCCATTTCTAGCCATTTGGCCTCGAACCCAGAATTCGCCTTAGTATTAAACATAAAGGTAAGGGGACGGTGATCAGAGCCAATGAGCTTACCATGGATTACTTGTATTGATGGATACACAAGTCTCCATTCAAGGGACACCAAAGCACTATCTAACCTTTGTAAAATATGAGAAATACCCATATGTTTATTTGTCCATGTAAACTATAATACCCATATTTTTGGAATATTTTTAAAAATTATATTATATTTATAAATAATAATTATTTTATAAATATTTAATTAAAATTATGAATATAAAATATTTTTGGGATTTATTATATTTTAAAGAAATAAATATTTAAAAGTAAAAGGGAAAGGTATTTTTCAAAAAATTAATTTTAATTTTAATTAGTATCATATTATTATGTGTTATTTAATAATTTAATTTTTATACTCAGTTATTTAGTTAAATAAATTATTTTAATTATTATTATTATTATTTTAAGAATTTTTAGAAATTAAATTTATTTTTAAATAATTTTTATTAAATTAGAAAAATATTATTTTTCAAGTTTTAGTATATTAAAACGAAGTATATTTTATAAGAAATTTATTGACTATTTATTTATAATTTTTAAACACGCGTAGATTTTTGACAAATTTTGAGTAAATAAGTTTAAATTTATTCTAAAATTATTTATTAATTGTTTGGAGATTATTTGGAGACAAATTTGTGAAAATGGTTGAATATTTATATTGGTATTAGAGAATTTATGTAGTTAAAATTTGATAACTGTATTTATTTTGAGAAGGATAAATTATTTTAGATTGTTTAGAGTTATTAAGAAAATTATTTAGACAACATTTATGAAAAAATATTGAATTTGGCATTAGTTGTAGAATTTTCGAGCAGTGAATTATTAATAACTATGTTTTTATTGAATGTAAGAATTAATATAAATTTATTATATTGATTTGAAATATTTATGAAAATTATATGGATGATATTTGTGGAATTTAGATACTGAAAAGTTAAGTTATTATGGAGTAATTAATGAAATAGATAATTAAATTAAGTTTATAAAAAAGATTAAATTAAGATAATTATTGAAGTTGGATAAATGGATTATTGAGACAAAAATATTTTGATGATGATATTATTTTAAATATTTTAAGGCAATTAGAATATGTTGAGAATTTACTTTGAGATATAGTAAATTAAAGAATAATTATTAAATTAATTATTTTATGGATTTAATTGCTGACTGAATTAGTATTTTTGATATTATATACAGTTAATGGAATTTTGTGAATTAAATAAATGGAATTAATTGGATGTTAAGATTAACTTTCAATTGATGGAATAATGAGAAGAGTTGGATTGGGGTATTAATTAGACTGTTATAAATATATTTGTTGAAATGGAGACCCAGAAGGGGTCAATTGTTATGGTTGTGTTAGATTTGAGCCGATTGACTGATTATTAGAAGTGTTTTTATTTTTGTTTCAGGAGGTTACATCATATTTTAAGGAAAGTTCTGCCAAAATTTTGACAATTTTTTTAAATTCGTTCTTTATATTTCTAAGTCAATATTTGAATATAATTCTAATAATTTTCATATTTGATTCTAGTACTTCGGATGTCTTTCATTGTTAGTCAAAAAGCATTTTAAGGGAGTCAACCAGTTTGATAGCTATCAAATTTGTAAGTTGATATATTTTAATTTAATTTTACATCTATGCATGACATGTAATGTAATACCCTAGAATGTTATAACTATCATGCATGAATTAATTCTCAGTTTATGGTTCATTAGTCTTGAAATGATGGGAAATAATTTTAGAGACACGGTTAGAAAGCGAACTTGTTATTTTTCCGGAAAGCGGCGGTGTTAAGAGCACTGCCGAGAAATGAGTTGTCCGATCAACAGAAGAATTTCTGAAGTTAACCTGGGGATAAAAGATCACTATAATTTATGTATAATTTTGGTAAAAAGAAAGAAGTGAAAATCATTTAGGAACACAGAAAAAGTAAATAATGACATAATTGTAAATAAATGAAAATTTAAGGTGAATAGTGAAAAGTGGTCAGTCGGGGTTACAGAATGACTCCGGAACTATTTTTATAAAGAAGTATAAATTAAAATAAGCCTATTGAATCCCCACTCTGATATCTAAATCTTAACAGAATTGACAGAATAAATTACAGAAGATTTTGGACCAAAGTGTAATGGATGAGAATTCGGGAAGTTAGTTGTAATTGTGTATATTGATTTTTCTATTTATTTTCTTCCTTAGCCATTGTTCTTCATTTTCTTCTTCTTCTTATGCTTAGGCCGAACCACTTCTTTGATTTCTTTCTTCCATTTCTTCCTCAATTCTTAACCAAATCCTTAGAAATTTGATAGAAAAATTGAGTTCTCACTTAGCTTTCTTCATTTCCATCTTCAATTTGTAGAAAGAAGCTAAGGAAATCAAGGTTTGGAAAGCAAGAAGGATTCAGCCATTATGCTCACTTGAGGTAAGAATGAGTTTTATTTGGTTTGACTGATTATTTAGGTGTTATTTAAGTTCAATTGAATGGGTTTGTAGTTAGTTTGCATCAATTGATGCAATTGTGTTGGAATCCCTAAATTGGTTTGGTAAATTGGAAGTTGTAAGAGATGAGTTGTTGAATTATTATTAGGTTTTATTAATTGATGTTATAATTAGTTAATTGGATATGAATGGATAGCTAATTGATGGTTTATTTGATGTAGAATTGAATTTGAAACCAAAGTGTGCTATATAGGCTATTTGGAGGAATTATGTGAATTGGCTTGGAACTTGAGCTATTCAAAGTGCTTTGGAAGCTTATGTGAGTTTACATTGCATCAAATTACATGTCTATATCATTGAATTGTTGATTAGAACCTTGCCCTAAAATCCTATGTTTGGCCGAACCACTTTACTATTCATTACCTTTGAAAATTTCTTAGATTTTGCTTGATTTTCCATGGCTTTTTGTTGTTGTTTTATTATGTTTCTTGATGCCTATACTTTGTTTGCCAATATGACTTTGTATTGATTCAATTAGGCAAGTTAAGTTTGCACCTAAACCTAACCTAATGGCTTGCCATTGTATGCCCACCACATGTTTGATGAAATTCCTAGTTCATTTGCCATTAGCCTATTGGTTTGTATTCCATAGGCATACCAATTGAATGTCATTGTCACCAGCGACGTTGGCATGCCAATTGTAATACCTCAGCCTAACTTGAACCTATCCTTTATATGGTTCTTCGAGGAGAGATTTTTGATTTCTTTATATTGTGTTGTTAATATGTATTTATGCATGGAATTGGTATTTATGCATGTTATTTGAATTAGTTTTAAGCATAGAAATGGTTTAGAGGCTGCTAGGACTTAATCGGTAAATTTTGAGTTTTTGGTGAACTGTGGGCAAAATGGTTATTTTTCACCCATCGGAATTTTATGGATTTAATATCATATTTAAAGAGAGAATAATTTAAAGAGTTGAAAATGGCCTTATTTTATTTATTTGAACAGTAGTTTATGAAATAATCTCGGTTGAAAAAATTGATATCGGCACGTTGCGCGATTTCGGTGTTTCGGTTGCACTAGGGGTTTTTTGGTCATTTCCTTTATAATAAGGAGTTATTAAGTATGTGCAATCTTATGGTATTAGTTTAGGCTTGATTAAATCCGACCGCTGGATCAAATGACTTTAAATTGGATGGTTAGATGAGTAGGTTGCAAAGTTGCTAACCTAAGCTCAATGTATGGAATCATTGCCTTTAGTTTGTGATATGGTGTGTTAGATGTATGTGCAACCTATCTAAGTTGACTTTGGATTATCCAATAGGATTAAAGTAAGAAGAATGGATGGTTGGATTGATAGGTTTCACAAAGATTACTATAGAACCTAAACCATTGGAACAAGCCTTTTGTCTTTGGATAAATATCACAAATTTCTTCTTCTTCCATATGAAAAATTCAGCCAAAACACAATTAAAGCTTCCTTAGGTTCGGCCAAAACAAGAATTCTCCAACCTTAATATTTTCTTTTATTTCTTAAAAGAAAAAGCTAGTATTCTTCAACCTAAACACTAATCTAAGTTTAAAATTCAAAACCAATTCCATTAAAGCCACCAAATCCATCTTTGAAGTTTGGAAGAACATTTGGTAAGTTAATGCTTTTTGAGTTTTATTGTTATAGAAATATTCCTATGGATTAG
>CANXYC010174015.1:0-29960 GCA_948193065.1 Aleurites moluccanus
TAAATATATAGATAAATGTGGATGTCCATTCATCTATCCCACTACTCATAAGATAAATATAGATGTCTATTCATCTATCCCACTACTCATAAGTTTTTGTAATTAAGTTTAATTTTATTACACCATTTATGTTGTAATTTACGTTATAATTTATGGTTGATTTTTGTATATTGTAACATATGATGAAGATGAACTCTATAAATAAGAGTTCATATTACTTTGTAATACACACCAATAAAATAATAGAATACTTCCTATTCTATATTCTTATTCTTGTTCTAATTATCATTGTTTTATTTATTTTCATAACATGTTATAAATATATAGATAAATGTGGATGTCCATTCATCTATCCCACTACTCATAAGATAAATATAGATGTCTATTCATCTATCCCACTACTCATAAGTTTTTGTAATTAAGTTTAATTTTATTACACAATTTATGTTGTAATTTACGTTGTAATTTATGGTTAATTTTTGTATATTGTAACATATGATGAAGATGAACTCTATAAATAAGAGTTTATATTACTTTGTAATACACAACAATAAAATAATAGAATACTCCCTATTCTACATTCTTATTCTTGTTCTTATTCTTATTCTAATTATCATTATTTTATTTATTTTCATAACACGTTATCAGTACAATTCTCTTTCATGTAAGTTTTTATACTCTTAATATTTTATTTAACATCTCTTATTTATTTATGTCACCATCTTAATGAATTATATATGATTTACTTTTATTTACATTATGTAGTTTCATATTCATATTTGCTATTAGAATTAAGATTTTTCTATATTTTAATCAAATCTATATGATTTATTGAAAATAATCATGAGATATAAGTATTGTGAAATAATATATAAAATGCTAAGCACTTAAAATGATATATTAATATTTTCATATATCGAATATTTTCATATAATCGATAAAAAGATTATAAAAATGTTATGAATTAATTTCATATATTCTGATTTAATCTCGTTCCCTGAAGTGAATGCAATCATATTTAACTGAATAAAATAACAAGTCGTTAATGAAAAATTCATGAAATAACAAGTCGTTAATCTCATTCCCTGAAGTGAATACAGTAATATATAACAACAATACAATGAAATTTAAAAGTAAATATATAATAATTATTCTTTTCATAAAAATAAAGAAATATCATAAAAATATTTATCACCACCAGAAGTGAGATAAAATTATACAAAAATAAGAATAGAAAAGGTAGACAAAATTTTTTAAAGTAAATATTATCGACATGGTATGAAGAAAAATTGGTCAAATACTTGTCGTATGATAAAATATCTTATTAATATTTATCGAACATCACAAAAAAAGAGAAAAAATGTGAAGATAAATTTTGTCTTTAATAATAATGATCTTAACTATGATCATATATATATTGCTCACATTGATGTGACAAATATGTTTTTGAAAATATTAAAAATGATAATTGATTTCTATATAAATTGTGAATGGTGCGATAACTCGTACAATTTAAAAAATGTCAAATATTTTTCTTATTTGAAAATGGATGAGACAATTATTTATGATAAAACAAAAAATAATTGAAAGCTGCAGAAAAGTCAATATATTATCACAAGAGGAACAAAATTTACTATACAAAATATATTATTTTCTCTAAAGTCTCATAGAAATGTGATAAGTTTTAAAGATATTCGCAGTAATGGATATCATATTGAGACAGTAAATAAGATGAATCAATAATACCTCCATATTACAAGTATTATTTCGGATAGAAAAAATATAGTGATTTTTTTTTTTTTTGTAGAAGAAAAATCTTTCTTCTAAATTAAATTACAAAACAATGACAATTATTGATTTCTAAACTGGTTTACTCAATAGAAAAATCTTTCTTCTAAAAAAAAAAAAATTATAATAACTATTCTAATTTTTTTTCACTTATACTTTTATAAGATCTCAAATACAAATCATTTTTTTTTATTTCAAATTATATTTCAACAAGTATAAAATATTATAATCTATACAAAAACAAATATCAAAATTAGAGTATAATTTTTTTTTTTTTTTTTTATGTTAGATGTAGATTGAAAAATAAAATGATAATGCATAAAAATAGAATTTATTTATTCAAATACCTGAATTGAAATGTCACCAAGAAAAAGAATTTCAAATCTCAAATACTTCAACGTTGTCGAGGGAAAGATCTTCAAATTTTTTAAACAAGAAAACTATCAAAAATATCATGGAGAGAATCGTGCTGATAACGTGTTATGAAAATAAATAAATCAATGACAATTAGAACAAGAATAAGAATAAGAATAAGAACAAGAATAAGAATGTAGAAGAGAGAGTATTCTATTATTTTCTTGGTGTGCATTACAAAGTAATATGAACTCCTATTTATAGAGTTCATTTTCATCATATGTTACAATATATAAAAATCAACTATAAATTACAAAATAAATTACAACATAAATGGTGCAATAAAATTAAACTTAATTATAAAAACTTATGAGTAGTGAGATAGATGAATAGACATTCACATTTATCTTATTAGTAGTGGGATAGATGAATGGACATCCACATTTATCTATATATTTATAACAGTTTTTATATTTTTCTAGAATTAATTTATAATTTTTTTATAGAATTTCAAAAGATATAATTACTTTAATTTTTTTTTTAAATTGAATCTCACATATTTTATGGAGTGTTTGGCAGAAATGAGAGAAATGGAAACTTCAATGTCAAAACATCATACCACCTGCAATGTAATTTGAAAGATCAGAGTCTGCAAACCTCACCATCCCTATCTTTGGCAACCTCTCAAACTTCATATATAGGCTCAGATTTGGAAAGTGATAAGAGTTTGAATATCAACAACATTATTTATAATAGTGTATTGATGAACATCAAATTACAATTTCCAAACAAAATATTACTTTGTTCTATGTGTGGTGTTACGATTTTATGAGTTGATTATTTATTTATAAAATAATAATTACTTTCAAATTCTAATCTCATATATCTTATTTTTCAAATTCAATGGAAATGAGATCATTATACAAATAGAAATATCTATTTCCTCTGTAGCAGGGAATGAGATTTCCATTAACATGGAATTCAAGTTTGATCAATTAATATTTGATCAAATTAATAAAAATGTAATATTGTGTTAGGTTAGGTGAATGAAAACAACCCAAGTTCATGCAACGCAGATTTTTATACAAAAACCAGTCAAATTATACCCTTATTATCTGTCAACAGCACAATAATATTTAAGTATTAGAACATAATTAGCCAATATAAAGTTATCGTATCAAAGTATATATAGAAATGTCATAATACCGTTACAATACATAAATGGCACATATTTATGATAAATGGTTGAATAAAATCTATGACACTTTAAGTTTTCCAACATAAATATAATTCTGAAATTATAAAAATAAGATAACACACCATTTTCTTCATTACCCCTTTTTCTTTATCTTTTCCCATTTTCTATATCTTTTCTTTTTATTTTATTTTTTCATAAATATATTTAAATTTTTTAAAAATTTATAAAATATTCATTTTAGATCCAAAAATTATAAATAAATGTTCAATAGATCCAAAGATTATAAATAAATGTTTAAGAGAATATTTATAAAATATAATTTATTTTGATATGTTAAAATTTAAAAAATAATTTTTTTTTTAAATTTAACATAAATTATTTAAATATAAATTTAATTTTCAAAAATTTCTAAAAATTATTATTTCCAAATTATAAAAATTATTATTTTCACATATAATTTCACCAAATATAAATTTTAATTTAACTAATTAAATAAAATATTTTTTTTTTATAAAATAAGATTTTTATCACTATTTTAAATATGACTTAAAATTCATATTTTCTTTTATAGTTTAATTTATATTTAAAAATATAAATTAAATAAAAAATTAAAAAATACAAAATATAGTCTAAAACTAATTAAAATAAATTGTGTTTAATTATTTTTTTAACTATATAAATAGTAAAAACATTTAAATCTAATTATTTCACATTGAAATTTTATTTAATAAAAATTATTTGAAGAAAATATATTATAAATATTTTAAGAATAATTAAAATATTATATATATATATATATTTTTTTTATATAGAGAGAGAGATAAAAATCTAATTTATAAGAAATTATTTTATGAAATTAATTAAATTAAAATTTATATTTAATGAAATTATACGTGAGAATAATTTTTATAATTTGGTAATTTAATAATAATTTTTAAAATTTTTGAAAATTAAATTAATATTTAAATAATTATGCTAAATTAAAAAATAATTACTTTCAAATTTTAGTATGTAAAAATAATAAATTGTACAATTGTCAATATGATTATATTGACCATTTATTTATAATTTTTGTATCTAAAATAAATATTTTATGAATTTTTAAAGAATATAAATATATTTATTCAAAAATAAAATAAAATAAAGACAGAAGAAAAACAAAGGAGAAGTGCGTTATTTGATTTTTTTAATTTAAGGATATAAGGTGATAATTAGTGTTAATACTTGTATTCAGATTTAATTAATATATATTCATAATACGATAAATGTCAATATAAATACGATTTAATTAATTTATTATATAAAAAATTTAAATATAAATATGTCCGTTTAATTAATAATTAACACGACACAATACTAATAATACGTATATAATTTTAAATTAATTAATTTTTTATTTTAATATTTAATATTATCAAATATACTAAATTAATTTCCATTTATTTATATTAATTACATAAAATATAATCAAACATAAATTTATAAAGAAATTAAAACAATATTTATATGTAACATATTTTTTAAATTATAAATATATTCAGCTAAATATGTTAACATAACATTACATATCAATGAGTTAAACATATTATTTTTAGGTTACCAACACGATAATATTATTTTTATGTCACAATCGAGTCAACATAAAATTATTATTAATATTATAATTATTAATTCAAACCCGCAAATTTTATGTTGGATTTGTATCATATTATCATGTTGTATTTGATATTGTCAATTTACTTCAAAATTATTTTTGTGCATTTAAAAATTTAAAGTATTCATATGATATTTATAATATATAGTAAAATTTCTATAAATTAATATTATTGAAACTCATAAATTTTATTAATTAAAAAATATATTAATTAATCGAATATTAATTTAATTTATTAACTCAAATTGAAGCCATAAAAATTATTATATAATAAAAATTATTAATTTATTAGGTATCAATTTATATAAATTTTACTCTATTTCATAGAGATATTTACAACTTATTCCCTTAATAGAAAGCATCATAAAGTGGGCAGAGCATAATTGTTAAAATTGGACCGGATCGGCCGGTCAAATAAAAAAACTTGAGAATCAAATTAATAATTAATTCAGTCAGTTCTAAATAACTCATCCTTAAAAATCGATTAATCAGCTGGTTAACTGGTAAATTAGTTAAACTATATTTTTTTTATTCGAGTGGATCAATTTTTAATTTTTTTTTAATTTTTAATTTATTTTTAATCAAAACGATATCATTTTTATTAAAAAAAGATGTTGTTTTATATTAAAAAAAATTAAGAAAATTTACACTATAAAAATATAATTTTATATAAATTCTTATTTTAATTATAATTACATTATATTTATTTTTATCATATATATAATAAATATCAAATTATATATATATTAATTTTTTTTATAATTTAATCAATTTAATTTTACTTAAATATATAATTTTTTTATTCTTTATTTTTATCGATTTTTTAATTGGTTGATTCATTCTACAAGGGTAAGAGTAAGAGAAACACCCACAGCATAGTACCTGGAGTTACCAATGAACGTCGTCATTTCCTCCTAAGTCCAACTTGGGGTTCAAATTACAACCAAACTACAAGAATCAAGAAAAGGAACTCTCCAATTACGTATATAAATTTACAAAATTCAAATCCGTCTGATATATATCATTAAATTTTTAAATATATAATATCAAAAATAATATAAAAAAATTTATTTTAAAATAATAATAATTATTGAATATAAATGAAAAATAATATAAAATTTTAATTCGATTAATTTATTTACCAATAATTACTTTTTAATGGCACATAAATTTCAAATTTAATAAGAGTTGATTTAGATATCTAAACATTTTATATGATTTAATATTTAAAATTTATCATCTTATATAACTTTTATAATTTTACACATGAAATTCAAACTCAAATTAATAATAATTTCAAATTATCATCTAAAGTAAGAAATAATAATTTTAAATTACATATAATATAAACAAAATTATAATATTATTATAATATTAAATTACTATTTCTTTAAAACTTATAATGAATATAAATTAAGAAAAAGTACATAAACTATCAGAAGTTTGGATTGAAATGTAACATAAAAAATAATAAGAAGCTATTTTTTTTATAATTTAAACTTCAATTAGACATTTTGGAGCCCAAAATCAATTTAAAATTGAAAATTAAAATAGCATCTTAATTTATAAAATTAATTAAAGATTAAATATCCATTAAAATTAATTAAAGAATAAATATTTAATGGATTCAGATTTTAATTTAAAATAACCAATTTAAAGTCAAACTTAAAATCTTTATTTTAAATATTTATAATTATCTTCTCAAATTTATGTAATGAAAATGAGGAAAATTCACTTATTAAAATTTAAATTAAATAAAAAAATAATTAGATTTCATAAACCTAATTTATACATTTACAGAACTGCCCCTTTACATTGAAAGAACAAGGTTAATTCATGGCAATTTTGTAATTTCATTTTAAGATTTTTAGAAATTCTAAATTTATCATTTCAAAAATTACAATTTTGCAAGCCCTGAGTCACCATTGGCTGTTGTGTGTGTGTCAACCAAAGGAAGGCCAAAAATTACACGCTTGTAAAGAAGAAGCTGCAAGAAGCTAGAAAAAGGAGGAGAAAGAAAACGAGGATAAAAGCGGGATGGAGAAATTTTAAGTTAATTATTAATTAATTTATTTCATAATAAATATTTTAATTATAAAATATATAATTATTAAAAAAAATAAAATAAAAGATAAAAGCGAAATAGAGAGAAATTTTAAGTTAATTATTAATCAATCCATCTCACACTAAATATTTTAATTATAAAAAATAAAATTATTAATAAATTATTATTTTTTTAATTTATTATTATTTATTCATTTATTATTTTAATATTCTTTAATATTCTTAATTGATTACATTCTATATCTCTTAATTGATTTTGATTTTATTTTTAATTTATATCTTTATCTTATATTTTACAACATATTTTTTAATAAGAGTATTACTATAATTTTAAAATAAAATATAGTTTGAATTAGGAAATGAGACAATTAAATTAAAAAAAATATTTATTATGAAACAAATAAAATATTTTTTCTTTTTAAATTTATTTTAAAAAAATAATTTTTAATTAATTTAAAATTTTTATTTGTGATTTACTGTGGATCTAATATTATTTATTTTAATTTCATAGCATAAAAAATTATTATTAATTAATATTTATTATCATATCAGTCAATTTTGATAGTGTTTGAGATTTTAATATTTCAATGCTAACTATGCAAAAATATTAACTCTAAAATTTTATAAAATAAATCATAAATCTAGAATAATAAAAACGTAATAATGTACTTCCTCCTTTAAATTATGTATTAATATAATGTAAAATATTATATTTACATAAATTTTGAAATATTAATAAAATTATCATAGTAATTTTTTTAAATAATTTTTAAAAAACATGTCTTATGGAATAAAAAATAAAAATACCTTGGTCTTGTTTAATTATAGAAAATAAAGTCTATTTTTTGAAAAATTATTTCAAGAAAATAAAAAATTGAGATTTAGTATTTAGTTATCAAAATTTTTTAAATATAAAATTTAAAAATAATTTTTAAAATTAAATTATATTATAGAAAATTATTTTATGATATTTTTTATTTTTTTAAATAAATATTTATGAAAAATAATAATTATATATTTAATAAAAAATATTTAAAATAAAAATAAAAATAAAAATAAAAATATAGAGAAAATTTTAAATAAAAAAATTGCTATTTTTTATTTTTAAAATTTTAATTTAAAAATAAAAATATAAAAAAATTTAAAAATTTAAAATATTTTTCACAACTAAATCACAGTTTCGAAACGGGATATGTCATCCATTGCTCTATGTGGGGCTGTGGTTCCATTGAGTCGATATTTACTTATTTTTAATTCGGATTTAATCACAGCCGTTAGACATGAAACAAAACATTTGCGGTGATAACTGATAGCCATTTACCAACACAATTCGATTAGGCAATCTGCAACATCAACCAATCTTACGCGCATACAGTATAGTTTACGCCCGCCTCTGTTTCACTCTCACCGCCACCGCCTCACCGTCACCACCTCCACCTCACAACCGTCGCTGACACATTCAGCGGAACCCTAACCCTAACACCAACCCAGAAATTCCCCTATTTTGAAACTTCAATCTCACCTTCTATCCAAAATCCTAACCCTAATCTTAATCCTTATTCACCATGCTTTTGTCTCCAGGACACTCACCACGCCAGCTCTCATCCCCATCTCCATCTCCAAATCCTGAAAGTATTCTCCAAATTTCCAATAAATCCTCAATCAAGACACCCGCAAACCCTAGAAAACGCCCCACGGTTCTCGACGAGGACACCTATGTTGAAGCCATCGAGAAAATCATCGAACGTGACTTCTTCCCGGACATCTCCAAACTACGTGACCGTCTCGATTGGCTTGAAGCGGTCAAAACCGGCGACCCTGTTCAAATACGAGATGCCCAGTTAAAGATCATCGAGCGGCGTGGCAAAAGAGTAAATAACTCCATTGCCGATGGCAATACGCAAACTAGAGACCGAACGCAAACTCCAGGTTCTACTTTTATGCGCAATCTCACTCCTTTTGATGAATTTGATAATAAAACGCCTAGTGTTGCAAATAGAGAATTGTCTGGTAATGGAGAGTCTAGTGAGAATGAGGGTGCTGTTGATGATTCACTGAGTTTAGATCAATTCTTTAGGAGATATACTAGTGAGGATAATGATAGTTTTTCGAAGATATTGGAGAAGGTGAATAGGAAGAGAAAGGAGAGATATGGACATTTATTAGAAGGTGAAAAAGAGGATGTTAAATTGATTGGTGATGCAAAGAGGGATAGGATTACAGATGGTTATGGGACATCTGATCAGCCACCAAGCACATTAGAGGGGTGGAATTACACAGCTAAGAACTTGTTGATGTATCACCCTGCAGACAGGGGTGAGGCTCCTTTGACTGAAGAGGAACGTGCTGTTAGATTGAAGGCTTTAACAAAAGAAATTAATAAGTCAAGCACACGTTTTCATGGTAAAATGTTGGATTCTAGGCCAAAAGATGATGGCACTGTCGAAGTGCTTTACACCCCAGTCGTAGGGGCTACCCCTCTTCCTATGTCAGACAGAGATGGGGATAGGGCAAAGAAATATGATTTGGAGGATTTGAGGAAGACACCAAACCGGATTTATGTGGAATCAGGGAAGAAGGCAGAAAATGGGTATAGTTTTGTTAAGACACCTTCACCTGCTCCAGGAGTTGATGAATCCCCATTTATTACATGGGGTGAGATTGAGGGGACACCATTGAGGTTGGAGCCTGAAGAGACACCAATTGATATTGGTGGAAGTGGTGATGGGCCACATTTTAAAATGCCAAATCCACCTGCATGGGATGTGAAGGCCCATTCTTTATCTAGGGAGGCAGCACGAAAGTTAAGAGAGAGGTCAAAGATGTTTCAAAAGCCTCCATTGCCTTCTCCAGGAAGAGGGGGGAGTGCAAGTCCAAATGTGCGTACTCTGTCTCCTGCTGCACAGAAGTTTATGAGGAATGCAATTTCCAAGTCTTCATCTTCTGTTGATGAATCCCTTCGTGCTAGTTATAGAGGGGCAAGCCCTGGTGTTTCTACTCCAAAGAGCATAAGGAGTGTCTCAAGGTTGGGAAGGGATGGAAGCATGAGTTCGAGGTCAACATATGTAAGAGAGGATTCTAATCCTCCTTGGTAAAAAGGTATTTTTCATGATAGTGTTTTTCATATTAGCAAGTGGTGGTTTTATTATGGCCTATGTTAGCAATCAACTAAACCTTTTGTTTGAAAGAATGTCTGTATAATTTCATCGTGTTCTTTTGCCACTGTTTATATGGTTGGTGAGCCTAATGAAAATATTGGATCACATAAGGTTGCTAATGTTTGAATTGTTACAATTTTTGTATACCTCTCCTTCTCTTCAACTTTTTAATTATGATGTTTAGAATTGGTTTGCTGTGTTGATGAGCCCTATTTGTCAGACATGTTAATCCTGAATTCTGATTTTTCCTAGGCAGAATAATTTTCAGGATACAAGAGAACTATTTTGTATGAAATTTGTCTCATAAGCATGTTAGAGGACTAGCTATACATGCCTTTTATTCTGTGTCGACGGCAACAGCACATCTTGTGGTTGTTAATAGTTGAGGATGTTAGAGTCACTCATATCTATTTTTGTTCTTGGTTTGTGGGACTATGGATCATATTTTTGCTATCTTATATCAAGTTGGGCTTGGTTTTTCTGTCATTACCTGTTTAAGGCATCTTTGCAACACTAGTTTTCTTCTAGTCTTTAGCAACATTTTAAAGTAGATGTTCCGTTATTGTATCTACTATCTAGTTGTTTGTTAGCATTGAAAGTCATGCTGCTTAGGTTAAAATCACCACTTGGACATTATGTGCACTCAAAACAAGTTGATACTATGGCATACTACGTAGGCCTAACTTAGGCGGCTATGGAGCTGGGTACTTAAATAGATCTAATTGGATCGAGTCATGGAGTTTTCCTTTTTCACCAAGAAAGAGGAACTAGGAAAAAAAAAAACAACCAATAGATACTGTGACATGCAGAACTATGTGCCACCTTCTGAATGATGTAGATTTCAGAATTCTTTGTAGTCATCACTAAATTCAATCCTGTATTGAAGATTCACTGCATCTTTTACAAGTCTCTAACTTTTTTTTTTATTTTTCAAAGTAGGGTAGCCTTGCTTTGGTATCAAATAATCAGCCTTGGATTTATCAATATTCAATGTATATAGAGTGGAGATCTCATTTGACTTGATCTGTGGTTCTGAATAATTTGAGGCCATTCAATTAGACCGATTCACATCACACGTCTGCATTTGATATTTTTCTTGCATGTTCTGCATAAGTTCTTCCAATGAGTTTATACTTGGGTGTAGATGCTGGCAGTTAAAAGCAACATCACATTTCCTGAAGAGCAAGGGCAGTCCCAATACAGGCAATCTTAAGTAGATCCAAGGTTTGTGATTCTGGCACGAGTAACAGCTGAACAAGTACACACTTTCTAATGAAAGAGACTTGTGTAAACTACCCTATAGCTAAGCTTTTTCGTGAGAGGAAAATAAAGCTCATCAACCAAAACACAAGCATCATGTGTATTATGCTATTCAAAATCCCTTTTTATTGGTCGGAGTCAGAGATGAGCTGGATTGGTTGGTTGCTTCCCATAAAATTCTAGAGCCAGTTGTAACCTTCGATGAATTCACAAGCTTTCACATTGCCAGTGAGGCTCATGTGCCATATCCACTATATTTCTTCATCAAGGCTATTCATGTGCCATATCTATCATATTTCATCATCAAGGCTATTTTTCCTTTTAATTTTTTTTATTAATTAATTAGTTTAACATTTCTTTGTGGGTTCCTTTTTAAATATTTCTAATCAAATTGGTGCATATTCTTATCATTTTAAAGAATTTGAACTTCAAACCCCTCACTCTTTATATATTTAACGTGGAAATGAACAAAAACCTATCAATGAAATACTATGGAACGGAGGAAGACAATGACTGGAGTTTCGTCTCCCCTTGTATTCTTCCGAATCCCAATAGAGAAATTAAAGAGGTTTGAAGCTAATTATATTAATTATTAATTAATGAAGGGCGTGTGTTTGGTCGTCGCTTTATGTATATAGTTATTGATTAGGTTGTGGCTTTGGCCATAGAATAAACCTAAATTTTAGGTTGAAAGCAAAGTGATTGTTTCGTTAACGTTTTCTTATCCTTATTATTAAGGTTGCATGTATAACTGTATATTCCCATTTAATTAATTTTCCTTGCTGCAAAGGTATATTTTTAGTGCAACTTTTACGAATTAGCAGTTAACAGGTTGGGCTTCTACAGCTAATACATAACATTTGATAAAATAAAATTTAGAAAATAACTGTTGTAATCAGTATTATGAAAAATACCTCACATGAAAATTTAAAATTTAACATAATTCAATATAATTCTATTTCACAAAATAAATTCACTAATAAATTAATATGTAAAATAAAATAATTTCTAACAAATTTATTATACGAACACTTTATTCATACCACTTATTATCACACAATTTTGACTTAATACTAAATTTCTACTGCAATCTTAAATTCAACTTAAATATTACTTTATTTATTTAAATTCAAGTTCAACTTATATATTAATTTAAATACAAAACTTTATTATGAACTACAAATTTGTGACAAAATTCTAACAATTAGGAATAATAATTTTAACTTGACTAGATAATATTATACTTCTATGTCGTTTTAAATTTAAAATTAAGCTCGAAAGTGACTCTAACTCAACTTGCATCAACTCATTAGTTCATCTGAAACCTGAATATAATTCACAGTAACTCAACCTGTACTCAATGGAAAAATAAGGTCAAAACTCGATTGAATTTTACTATTTAAAATGATACGAATTCGACTCGATCTAAAATTTATAGGTCAACTTAATTAAGGTTATATTTAATCAAATAAATTAAGTTATTTTTTAATTTAAATGAAATCGGATCCAAAATTTACTTATATGAAAAATTACTTTTTAAATTAAACTAGAAAATAACTCAGAAATCAATCTAAAATCCTTAATGATCATGAACTCCATAGTTCAATGAAACTTAAATATAATTCACAGTAATAAAATTATATTTGTCCAAAAAAAAAGACCACCTAAAATTATTCTATAAAAAATAACCTAAATCTAAAAAGATATGATCTAACTAGACTTAATTATCACCACTAATTATTATTACTTGAAGGTTGGTCAAATACTAGGCTAACTTCAAAAATAAATTTCAAATTAAATTCATGTGAATTTATAGGCTTTGGATAAATTGGATCAAATTGTATTTTATTGATTTTTCAAACATAAATTTAAAATTTTCAAGATTTTCTTTAATCAATTTATTTCATATCAAAGAAGTTATAATATTCAAGTTGAATCAATAGATTGGGAAAGTTGATTTTTAACGGAGTTAAATAATTTGAATTTAAAGCATATTTGCGAATTGAGTTTAAAAGACGTGTTAGACTTGAATTTGCTATTAAATTAAAACTTGCCGATTTTAAGTAAAATTATAAAAGTTAATGTAATTCTAAATATTTAAAATTAAATTATTTGTGGAAATCAACCTTTAATATAAATATATAAATATAGCAATCACTGTTTCCTTGTGCTTCATCACCTCACAAAGAACGTCATCGTTTTAAAAAAAACTGAACAGCCGCGTAAACCATATTTGGTTATAAATATCGCTGTCTTGTGGGAGAGTTTCTCCATGTTCCACCTTCTATCTCTTTCTCTCACTCCCGCGTTTCGTTTCATTTCTCTGCGAATCTACTGTAATTGCTGCTTCTGAAAATCTTCTTCTGCTTCAGCTTGGTGTTGTCTCAAGGTAACTACTGATATAAACTATACATTTGTGATTATGTGAATAAATTTTTGACAGAAAATGGTTTTTAATTGTTTTGTAAATTATAGAGATGAATCAACATTTCAATTATGGATTCATTTGTGATTTGAACGTATAATTTCACCTCCAATTTGCGTTTTACGTTTCAATCATTTTAATTAAAATCAGAATCATCTGGAACTTGCTGCTTTATATTCAATTTTATGTGACATTTAATTTTAAGTTAGGAGATTTAAGATGAGTTAGGTTTTCAATTTTGGGGGGATGTGATTTTATTAATCTGATTATTAATGAATTTTACCAGTTCTTATTTTTTTTATTTTTTAAGCTAGTGGGGAAAAAAAAAAATCCTACCATTCAAAGCCTTGGGTTCTCATTCTTTCTTCTTTTGTGTTGATAATACGTATGAAGAATTTAGGGCCTTAATTTGAGTCTTACTCTGTTTTAGTTTGTTCTATTTTGTTTAAACTGAAACTATATGTGTTGATTGTAGCAATTTATCTTCATTTTAAGCTGAATTTTGGCTCATTTAGAGTTTGTTCATTTGTTTGTACATAAGGATAAATTTGCCTCATAAGTCGGCATATACAAATCACTTCTAAATTTTGGGTTGAGGGATGCTGTACAAAAAACACAGTAGCTCTGTGTAGGCTTTTTAGAGTCCAAAAAATTTTTGTAAATTTTTTTTAAAATTATAATAGTATAGTATTTATAATAACGAATTTAATGACATATTTTTTTGTATGAAACAAAAATCAAATGGATTCAAAAAATATAATATAAGTATGTTAAATTTAGACCGTTAAAATCTAGTGGTCTAGATTTAATATACTTCTAACATATGTTTTTATATCCATTTTATTTTTGTTTTGTACAAAAAATATGTCGTTAGATTCATTATAATAAATATCATAATATTATGATTCTTAAAAAATTTTATTGGGTTCTAAAAAGCCTACATAGCAGGCACTACTGTGTTTTTTGCACAACAGCCCCCTCAACCCCTAAATTTTAAAGGTCAATCTCTCACTGCATATTGGCCATTGGTTGAGATGATTATTATGGCAATCATAATTAGGCTTTTTCACTTCCTTCAACTCAACTTAGCCTTAATCCCAAACTTAATAAGAGTTAGTTGTACAGATCTTTGTTTTCACCCTAAACAATTTTGGGCCATAATCGTTGTTATCGAGTGATCTTCATTTTTTTTTTTCAATTGAACAGAAAGGTTAGTAATTAGTACTTGCTCATTTCAAAACCTATATATAGAAAACATCTATTCAATTGGAGCCACGATTTTAGATGTTGTATTTAATGCACTTGATTAACTACATTGTTATCATGTTAGTGAAAATCATTAATTGCCCTCTTTAGATCTTTTCTATTGGTTATTGCATTTGGTTTTCTTTTCTGTTGGTTATTGCATTTGGTTTTCCAAATCAGATAATAGATTTGATACTTATAAACAGAGTTTTGCACTATAAATATAAGGATTTATTTTGGATATGTATGCAAAGCATATTTGTGATTTTCCTCCAGTGAATATATTGCACCAGCAAGTCATTATTCTGTTTTGTTATTCCTTTTAAAATTCCATGGTTATTTCAAGCTTTTCTCATCATAGAGTTTCTCATTATCGTTATACTAGAAGATGCCGGCTGCAAGGCCCAATACATCTGATAGAGATGGTGAACCATTTGTAGAAGTTGACCCTACTGGACGGTTTGGGAGGTATGACGATCTGCTTGGTGCTGGTGCTGTGAAGAAGGTTTACAGGGCATTTGATCAAGAGGAAGGTATAGAGGTGGCTTGGAATCAAGTGCGGTTGAGGAATTTTATTGAAGATCCAGTACTCATCAATAGGCTCCATTCAGAGGTTAAGTTGTTGAGATCATTAAAGAACAAGTATATCATTGTTTGCTATAGCGTTTGGCTGGATGAAGAGCATAATAAACTGAATTTTATTACTGAGGTGTGCACATCTGGAAATCTAAGAAACTACAGGAAGAAGCATCGCCATGTCTCCATTAAGGCCTTGAAGAAGTGGTCAAAACAGGTACTTGAGGGGTTAGAGTATCTCCATACACATGACCCATGCATTATTCACAGAGATCTGAATTGCAGTAACATCTTTGTCAATGGGAACATTGGCCAGGTAATTACAATTGACATTGCCTTTACTGCTTTACAAGTAAAACTTGCCCAGATATTGGTGGTGCTCCTTTTTTATCCATTCATTCTTTTTCTTTGGCTAATGCATCTTTTGCCCCCCTCAACTTTTAATTTAACCAATTTAATTCTTGAACTTAATAAATTAAACAAATTGACTATATAGAGAGAGATATGGGTGGTAGCATTAGTTTTAGAGACGCCACCATACCCATCTCGCTTATAGGTCGCCATGTTGCTGAATATCTCATCTCCAATCACGCCCAAACTGCTGATTTCTCTTCCTATTTTAGCAGATGAGGAGGTCTTGTCATTTGATACGTGTGTTTGAAAAGAAAAAAGAACAAAAAAAAAAAAGGAGATGAGGAATTGATGTCTGTGGAGAGAAAAAAATATTGGTTTATTTAATTTTGAATAAAATAATAATTTTTAATTAAAATAAATATTAGAACGCAATTTTTTAGACACTTAAAGTGCCTTTGTGCGCGTGTATTTACGAGTGCTGTTGACTAATATAATTAGGTGCTCAATATATTCAATTTATCAAATTTAAGTATTAAATTAGTTAAATTAAAAGTTGAAGGGGGTAAAGTGTCTAATCGTGACTGGTTTAAAGGGCAAAATATGTTTTCATCATTTTTCCTTTTTAATTTGATTGAGGTCATTGAGTCTGTGGTCGGGTTAGTCTACTTCAGTCGCTGATATTTATGGTTATCAGATCTCAATTTCCAGCAGAACCACACAAATTACAGCTAGAAGTGGCAAGGACTATCCTTTGTGATTTGTTTGTTCTGATCAAAATATATCTGGTTCAAATGTGTCCATGCTGTTGGTTGAGATAGGATGATGTTAGGAGTAATGATATTATCGTGTTTAATTTAAAAAATTCTGAGATTCATTATGTTTGCTTGGACTAGTGATATTACAGTTTCTAAAGAATGGCACATTGTGGAATTCATTATGCAGGCCCCTCTAGCCAACTTCTAGAAAGTAGCACCTTAGGTAACAGTCAGTGAGAGCTGACTAGAGGAAAATGTTGTAATCTCTAGTTCAGGAATTCAAGATCATAAAGAAAGAATTTCTTTATCGTATGAATTTTAGAAAAATGAAAAAGATAAAAGATAAAAAAGAGCAAGAAGGAAAAAAAAAATAGAAATCCATTTATAATATATAATCTCCATGTAGAACTAGATCTTGGTAATTTTTTTGTGACCTTTATGATTTCATAGACTTGAAGCACTATAAATTCTCCATGTAGGTAAAAATTGGTGATCTTGGCTTTGCAACAATAGTAGGGAAGAGCCACGCAGCGCATTCGATCATTGGAACACCAGAATATATGGCACCAGAGCTGTATGAAGAAGATTACACTGAGTTGGTAGACATATACTCTTTTGGAATGTGCTTACTAGAGATGGTTACAACAGAGATACCATACAGTGAATGCGACAGTGTTGCCAAAATATACAAGAAGGTAACCACTGGAGTCAAGCCCCAAGCCTTGAACAAGATTGCAGACCTAGAAGTGAAGACTTTTATTGAGAAGTGCATAGCTGAGCCAAAGGCAAGACCTTCAGCTTCTGATCTTCTCAAGGATCCCTTCTTTTCTGAAGTTGATGATGATGAGCCAGAGCCAGAAGCTTGAAAACATTTCAGGTGAACCATAGTCTGAAGTTGACGTTTTAACATTTCTTTGAAAACATGTGAACCTAAAACTACTACCACCACCCATATCTCTCTCTATACAGTCCCTTCTATAAATTTCCTCTCTGGCATTATATCATGTAAATAAATAGTGGTAATAGTATCTGTTTAGAGGGTTTAAGCCGTTTAGCTAATTGGATTTTATTGTAAATCAATTCCATTAAGAAATATCTGCGCTTAATTTTCAAAATCTTTCTGAAGGATCTTTGTATTTTTTTTTCCAGTATTGACTTTGATGAAATTTACCCATAGGTTAAGGTTCTACAAGGCCTAAGAAGCATGTATTTATGAGAAAGGAAGTAAAGCTTAACGATCCTGGAACTTCAATTCAATTTTACAAGGAGAAAATAATTAAAAATGATATAATATTTAAATTTAATGTCTTGTTGATTTTTACTTCATATATAAATTTAAATATTTAATTATTTTAAATATGATTATCTATTTAAATGAATCATAATTTAATTTGAATACCATATATGAAAAGAATTTTCAACAAATCCACTTGTCTTAAAAATTCTTTTTAGCATTGTCAAATAATTAAATATTAAAAATTTTAATTTTAAGTGTGACAGTACGTTATCAAATATCATATTAGTTTATTTGGTAGCAAATAACATAAGCAATGTGGTTACTTAATTGACTTTGAAATTTGAGTTAATAATAATAATATATGGTTAATTGGGATTGAAGAATCAACTCCTCAATGGTCTAAAACTCTAAACTGAAAAGTAGTGCTACGGGTTTAAAGGAAGTAATAGCTTGAAATCTAAGAATCCAAGCTGTAGGCATTATTGTTGCTGAGAATTTGGTGCCCTATCCATATATATAAACGAAAATCTATTGATTCCCCAAGACAACACCAACAAAGTTGCCTATATAAATAAATCCAAATCACCATTGAGAAATACATTACAATCCAACTTGCATTTTTAAATGAACATTTGATTACTTAAATTACAATATGATATTATTATATATGATGACACCATATATAAATACACCTAATTCGATTTAAAGATTATATTCAAATTGAATCAATAAAAATAATTTAAAAAAATTCAAATCCACAAAAACTGCTTAGAGTAATTAAACCTTTCATATTGTAAACATACATTTAGTAGGTTGAAAATTTTGATAATTTTAAATTTTTAGTATATTATTTATTTATATTGTATTTGAATTTAAAATAAATTCATTTATTTAACTTCTCAAATAATAATAAAATCATTAACAATTTAGAAATTCTTAATTTTAATTACACTATAAAATCTAATAAATTTGAAATATAAACATTAAGATGACAATTTTATATATACATAATATATAATTTATGAGGATTCGATTCAATTTGACAATTTTGAAAGATGATTTGTAAAACAAATTATTTTTTTTTCCATTTTTAAAAAAAATTATTAAAATCAATTTAAACAACCATTTACATAAAAATCATTATTTATAATCAATTTAACATGTTTTGAATCGATTCAAGTAGTTTAGTCGATTTGTAAATACTCGGTAATATTTTGTATCGATTTGGATAGTTTTGACAGTTTGTAAATATTTTCAGAAATGTATAGACCTAAATTACATTTCTCATGCTTGTATGTGTATCATATATTAAAATGTAAACTTGTGAAAGAGTAATTTTTGGGATTGAGATTTGTAGGGGAAAAGCAAGCAAAACCCTTTTCAACCATCCAAAGCCCTAATTTTCAGAAGCCGTGCCGTGCCGTGCCGTCTTGGGAGTTAGCATTTTATGCTTCAAAGCAAACAAAACTTCACCCGCACTTCATCTCCATCTCTTTTACCATTTCTTTATTCACTTTCCCATCGAGATTGTAGCATACTTTTCTAAATTTATCTTCCAATAATATTAGTTGCTTCTAGTAATTATTTTTAACATAAAATAAGTAATATCAAGCACACTAAATCCATAAATAAAAATAGAGACAAGAACTTGGTAAATAAGGCTCTCAAGAAAGGGAAGAGTGGTAAGGTAAACTCTACCATAACGTACTGGCCGAGGCCAAGAAATGGCGCTAGAATTCAACCTCTCACCACTCGAGAAACGTTGTTGTAGCCTTAAATTTTGGATTTTGAGTTGGTTCACTCGTGTGCATATTTGACTTTTGACTAGAATTAAATAAAATACCAAAATATATATAAATAAATTGCACGAGTGTTTGTTTAAGGACTAACTAACTGCTGATCAAACCACCTCTTTTTGCTCTTTCGTTCTATTTCATTCCATTCCCACTGGTTTTTCTGGATTCTAGAAGCTCTAATACTACTCTTTTGCTTCGATTCTCAAGATGGGTTTCGAGCATTTATGGCCACTGAATGAGAGAAATGAAACCAGAAGCATAAGTTTGCACTTGCAGTAAAATCACCAGTGATTTGCTCTCTCTACTTTCACCTCTGGTAACAAAAAAAAAAAAAGTTGCAGATCAATTTCATGAACTATTTGAATGGACGCTGCAAGCTCTAAAGATAGTTCAGTTGCTTCAAGTCCTTTCCCTTCACCTAACATTGGAGCACTCCTAAAGATTAAGATCATTTCATGGTAATAAATATAAATTTTTATCTACAAGATTTCTGTATCTTTTACCTTCTTAACTGACCTGTTCAGGATCTTGTCTCAGGAGCCAAGAGACCGGTTTGCCTGTTACAGTTTGTGTTCGAGTTGGAGAGAGAATATTCAACCTTCACAAGGTAAGATAGAGGCAAAAAAGGGCAGAATTTCATACATACTCTGCTTTAAGCTTAGTTTCAAATTCTTTTTTTGTTACTTGTAGAATCCCCTGTCTTTGAAGAGTGGATATTTCAAGAAACAATTGATCAAAACAACTGAGATTGAACTGCCACAAGAATTCCCTGGAGGCCCAGAAACATTTGAGATGATTGCTTTATTTATATATGGTTCTTCCACATTGATTGATCCTTTCAACATAGCAGCTCTGAGATGTGCAGCAGAGTTCCTTGAAATGACAGAAGAGTACTGCTCTGGCAATCTCTGTGAGAGATTCGATCTCTATTTGAACCAAGTTGTTTTGCAAAGTTGGGATGATACCTTGATTGTTCTCCAGAGATGTCAAACACTACTTCCATGGTCTGAAGAGTTGCTGATAGTTGGTCGCTGCATCGAGTCTCTAGCTTTCATGGCTTGTATGGAGATTCTTGATCCAGAAAGGAGAAGGGACAAACCAGTTGTTACATTAGAGGCATTGGCTGGACAAGCTTGGAGTTCTGGAACAGCAGAAGAGATTGTGATCCATGATCTTTGGATGAAAGATCTCATTGCCCTACCATTTGGATTCTTCAGAAGGATAATAGGATCCTTGAGGAGACAAGGAATGAAAGAAAAATATGTGAGTCCAATCATAGTTTTTTATGCAAACAAATGGGTACTTTCTAAGAAGACAAGACAATTCTGGGAGAATTCTGGAAATAGGATAGGGGATATTGATGCCAATAACAGAGTTTCAATAATTCTACAAGGTGTTCTTGATTTGCTGCCAGTGAGAGAGAAGGCTAGGAGAGTAATTCCAGTAGGATTTTACTTTGCATTGCTTTCTAAGTCTTTTGAAGTTGGGTTGAGAAGTGAGAGCAGAGCAAAGTTGCAGGATCAGATTGCATCTCAGTTACACTTGACTCAAGTGGAAGACTTTCTCATTCCAAAGAGCGACACAGATTACATTTCTTCAACCATGGAGTTGGCTACTATGGAGAGCATATTCTCCACATATTTGTCATTGAACCTAGAGGCAAACCATACTATTCCATCCACCAACTCAATCGTTGCAGAATTATGGGACACATATCTGTCTCGTATTGCTTCTGATCCAAAAATGCAGCCTAAGAGATTCATGGAACTCATTGAAACAGTACCCATACCTTATAGACAGAGCCATGATCAACTGTACAGAGCAATGAACACTTTCCTGCAGGTAGTAAGCCTTCACAAATTAAAATTTCTCATTTCTGGCGCAATCAAAATTCCCATTAATAGTAGTTTTATACTTGTTTCTTCAGGCACACATAGATGTAACACAAGAAGAAAAGGGGGCGGTCTGCAAATACCTCAACTGTCAAAAACTGTCACAAAAGGTATGCATTGAAGCAGTTCAAAACGAGTTGATGCCTTTACGTTTAATTGTCCAGGCTCTCTTTGTTCAACAGCTGAACACACATCAAGCTTTCAAAGACTGTTCAGACTCGTTTAGGTATGCACATTGTGGAGAGTACTCTGGTAGCCTTTCAAGCTCAAGGTATCCTAACTCCAAGAGCCAAAATCTAGCTGAGAGCCCATATAGTGATGGAGCAGAGCCAGTCAGTAGAACATTGAATTTCTTGCTACAAAATGACATTGCAGCTCAAAGATACGAGTTATCTAGGAAAGAATATGAGTCTACAAGTTTCAGAGTTCAGAACCTTGAAAAAGAGCTTTTGTCCTTGAAGAAGAGCCTTCAATTGCAGAGTACTTCAAAGAGAGCAGAAATAATGCCAACTAAACAACAAAGCATGAAACCATATGGCATGGAAAGTAGATCACTAAGCAGGAAGAGGAACCCACTCGGACAAGTTACAGGCTGCATTAGTTCTGTGAATTTTTCTTCACAAAGGTATGCTAGTAGGCTACTGAAAGTCTTCCGCCGGATCACCTTTTTTGGAAGCAGAAAATCAAAGAAAAAGCCAGGCACCCCTGGCCAGTTGACCAAATCGATGTAGCAGAAAAATCATAGGCATAAAAGATGTATGATAATCAAGAAAGTAAATGCAAATTACATTTGTGCAAATGCCATATAAATATATTAAATTAAAGTCACCTTATGACATATCAACACAGAAAACAGAGAAACATTAATTAGTGATTGACAGAAGCCATTAGTGTAATTTTGAAATGCTTAGAAAAAAGAAGTGTTATTAGACAACAACATTTGATACCCTCAAAATAAAGCAACATTTGAAATATAGGGGACCCACTGAAGCAACATAGTGAGAGGAAGTTGCTAGAAAGACATGAGCATTTGATGGCAATGACTAGGAACCAGCATAGATGTGATTATTAATTGCTTCCTCTATTCCCAGCACTCAATTAAATTCTACATGTTATCTTTCTCGTTTATGATCCAACAACTCAATTTTCCAATTTTCTCAGCCAAAAGGAAGGGGGTGGAGAGTTGGGAGGGGGAGCAGCATAATAAACCCATCAGTCTCAATAATTCACTATGCCACTCGTGCCAATTCCATGGTGTGAGAATTACAGTATCTGAATCAAACAGCAGGGCACAATTCACCTTCTTAGTCCAAAGGGTCAATATGCCACTCAATTCCCAACACATTATCCCAAAAGAGTAATGGAACAACTGTTAACACAGGGGAGGTCATGTACCAAGAACAGAAGACAAGGTTTATCTCAAATGCTTCTGCAATCAAAATATGCCATTGCCACAACAATGAAAATAAAATTACTAAAGATGAGAAACTAAATCATTAAGAAGAGTTGAATAGCAGTCGATAGCAGGAGAACTAAATTCCATCAACAGTTTATCCATATGATAAAAGCCAGCCATCAACAGTATATCCATATGATAAAGCCAGTTCACACCTAACTAATATATCGATGTAAGCACTATTAAGCATCTTTGGAACATAACCTTCAGTCTCTGATGAAATATGATATCCAATTTCCCCACATTAAAATGAACTGTCTATAAGCCACATGATGCCAAACATTAAAACCCAGAATGTTATATGATGAAATTCTTCTATCACTGCTGATCGCCCCCCAGCAATGGAACACTGATGATGTTAGCCTTGAGATACCTGTGATGACAAAATGAAAATTTGTATTTAAGAACTCTGCAAGGAAATGCAAGGCAAATATGTACAAAGAGTAAAGCTCATACAATTATCTCTAAGTTTTATGCTCAAAACATGATGACTATGTGCTAAAGCACACAATTAGTAAAGTACCTGAAACAATTGACATGATCATGTCTTCATTTTACACTAACGCTTTTATCAGACTGTTTTGCCACATCCTCAACAGTTCCAAGAGATGACCCTGAAATATCCTTTATTGCTGCTTTGGCCACTGAAGAGTCATTTCCAGCCGAATGAGAAAGCTTTGAGTCTTTTTCCTCATCAGTTCCATCAGGAAGCTGCAAGTCATTGGCCTCTTTAGCGGCATCTGGAAGCTGTGAGTCCTTCCCCTCTTCAGTTGCATCTGGAAGCTGCGAGTCCTTCCCCTGTTCAGTTGAATCAGGAACATGAAAGCCCTTTTCCTGTTCAGTTGAATCGGGAACATGAAAGCCCTTCCCCTCATCAGTAGCATCAGGAAGCTGAATGTCCATTCCCTCTGTTGTTGCATCTGAAAGCAGTGTGCCCTTCCCCTCTTCAGCTGCATCAGGGAGCTGTGAATCATTCCCTTCTTTAGTTGCATCAGGAAGTTGTGAGTCATTGCCCTCTCCAGTTGCATCTGTAAGCCGCAATTCCTTTCCTTCTTTAGTTGTATCAGGAAGTAGCAAGTCCTTTCCCTCTTCAGATTCATCAGGGAGCTCTGTGTCAATTACCTCTATAGTTGCATCCAGGAGCTCTGTGTCCTTTGATTCATTAACTGTTGCATCATGCAATTGTTGGTCATTGACCTCGTTTGTTGTGTCACAAGGCTTAGAGTCATTAACTCTATCAGTTGTCTGACAAAGCTGTGAATCATTCTCCTCATTTGTTTGATTAAAAATCTCAGAATCATCAATCTCTTTAGCTGTTGCACCGATTTGTGAGTCCTTGATCTCATTAGTTGAATTACAAGGCTGAGAGTTATTAATGTCACTAGTAGCATTGCTGAGCAGTGCATCATCAAGCTTGTTCACCACAGGCACAACATGCATCTCTGTGGTATTTCCCTCACCAGATGTAAGACACATCTGTTGTGGATCAACTTCATCATCTTCCTGGTGTAACTGTAACTGACCAACTTCATCCTCTGCTTGGTGTAACTGTAATTGATCAACCTCAATAACTGCACCATAAAACTGAGATTGATCATCATCGCTAGCTTCATAATATTCTATTTGATCATCCTTTCTCCTGCGTTTTATGCTACCCTTTCTTCTTACCCTCTCCTTTCCCCTAGTCCTCTTCCCAAGTTCTATTTGGGGGACTGCTGATGGTGTGACTGGACTTCCAGCCTGGTCCCTCAAACAGTCCTGTGCAATAAACCTGATCCTTGTAATTGACTCGAATTGTTGTCCATCCAAACCTTTTGTTGAGAACGAATCCGCCAAGTAGGCAATTTCCCTTAAACCAGATATCTGTAACAGTTAAAAAATTTAACCATTAGAGAAAGCAACTAGAAGAATGTGAATTAAGTTTGAAACTTTGAACATAGCCTTACAGTTCTTTGGAACTCAGATGAAAGAGATATAGGCCTCCCTACAAATTTACGGGTAATTTTCAAGAACCATGGCATGTATTCACTTTCATCTACACTATCATCACCATCCACAATATGGAGTTGGCGGTCTGACCATTCATTGAGTTCCGTCTCCATTTTCCCAGACAAGTCCACCCCACCATCAACTCCTCTACTCTTTCTCACCCATCGCACCACATCTTCAGGAATAGGTTGAAGCATGCCATATTGTCTTAGGCATCGATCAGGGAGGTGTCTCTCTGCCTTGTCAAAGCATATAAGCATTGTCTTTGATCTTCCTAAAATCAAAGTATCTTTGATGTTTTCTGGTATTACTGTACTGTCCATATATTTATATGGAAGCCACTCCACCTAAATATCAACAGCATGCCAATTGTATTACCTTAAGAGGAACAAGAAATTAGCAACAGGAAGAACAAGAACTGAATAAGCAGCATTGTAAACCTACATCACTTGGTTTCAATGAATCTAATGCCTTCCGGTAAAAAACCACATCGCGATTTGTTGTTGGCCCACTTTGTTTTCCCTTCCACCTAAGCACGAATGGGAAATGATCATGGATGGGATCGCGATTGAGCTTTGGCCGACCGATGTTCAGATGAAAGTAACTCCAACACTGAAAGGAGCAAGAATAAGTCAAAAGTCAAAAGTCAGCATTCTAATTTAAGGCTATTATCACAGCATGAGATTAATTGCCTAGAAAATAAGTTCTCTCACCATCCTACCCCATCCAATTAAAAAATAAAGGCAGCATAGAATTTCCAAGGAAAGGAGCAAAAATGAGTCAAAGTCAGCATTCTAATTTATGGCTATTACCACATCATGAGATTAGTTGCCAAGAAAATAAGTCCTCTCACCATCCTACCCCATCCAAAAGAAAATCTAAAGGCAGCATGGAATTTCCAAGGCAATAGTTAAACAAATACAGTTAAAGCGCATATAACCTGTAGCAGGGTTAAACAGCCACAAATGGTACTTTGAGATTTAACACATGCATTGCCAAGTGCTCTATACAAGAAGGCCAATGCGGCTGCCCCCCAGGCATAGTTCCCAGCTTCTTCAAAATTGTCAAACAATGGAAGGTACATAACAGGAACTTTATTCCCAGTAGTCGTGGAAAATATTGTACTTCCCACAAGGTACAGAAGATAAGCACGTGTACAGCGCTCAACCTCCTCAGTTGGAGCATCTTCAGGACATAGAGAAAAGAACTCCTTCAACCAACTTAATTTCACCATCCCACCACTTGCATAGTTCGAATCAGGTGCTTTCCCCAGAAGCCTTTCACAAACTGAGCTGCAAGTTGTATGTGTTATTCCAATAACAGGCTTCCCATCAATTGCCAATCCCAGCAATAATGCAACATCTTGAAGAGTCACGGTCATTTCACCAACAGTAAAGTGAAATGTATTAGTTTCCCTTCTCCACCTCTCAACTAGTGCTGAGATGAGAGGATTATCAAGACTAATGGCAGGAATCTTTCTTAAGTACCCAAATCCAGCTCTCTCTACCAACTCTATCTGTTTTGGATTAAGCTTCCATTCACCCAACTTAGAAGTATGCTCATGGCATCTAAGTGCGCCACGTTCCTATAGATAGTTTCACATAAAATTCTTGTTAAAAAAAAAAAGCAGCTTTGATCAAATAGTTAACACTTGTACAATTCCATTCATAAATATCAATATACCTATCCAAAAAGTCCATAGTTTAAAAAAGCAAATACCCACATACATCCATAAATTACATATTATACTATTTTTAGGGCAAGATGGATGATTGAAACTCAGTCCAAGAATAAAGCCATATGGGTGTGTGGGTGTGGGTGTGTGAGTATATAAAGATATGGGGATTTGTGTGATTGTAAGTCACCCTCACCTGGCCTTCCCAAACAGCAGCAGAAACATGCTTGTCTTGATCATAAAGTATAGAGCCATCAATTGGTCCAGGATTGGCATCCATTTACTAGTTATAGATAAAAACTAACAGACAGAAAAGAAGACAAATTTAGCTCCATAAAAGCAACTGATTTTAATTTTAAAAAAATCATATTTCAAATATAATTAAGATGAAAAAAAAAAAGAATCAAACAGACAACACACACAAAATTTTATAACAAAATTTAGCAAGAAAACACTTTGCTTCTCACTTGCATAAAAATCCAACCTTTATTTATTTATTTTGCCTATCAATCACCAAAAATTTGTGAAACACTAACAATTATCTCCCAAACAGAATCTATATTTACATTGATCAAAATTCAATAAGCTTTAACTGTCATAAACCCTAAAATTTGAAAACCCTAACTGAGAAAGAAAGAAATAAACCAAATCCTCCCCCCATTTCCTTGCCGCGGGAAAACGGAGAGAAAAAAAAATGAAAATGAAAAATCAGCAAAACGACGACGGAGAAGAAGAGACAAAGAGAAAGATTCGAAGAACTAGGAAGAGCAGAAGAGGAGAAATTACGAAGTAAAACGACGACGGAACAAAAATTTCCTCCACCGTGAAACAAAGAGATCAGCGAAACCCACCAAAACGACGGATTTAGAGTCGTAGCGATGTTTATGTACTTGTAAAAAGCCAAATCTTATCAAAGACCTGATCTCCTGTTTATCTAACCCTTTCGCGTACACGTGGCTTCAATTGATTGCTACCTACTATTTAACCTCACCAAATTTTAGCAAAAATATTTTGATTAAAAAAATTAACATCTTGATTTTAATATTATTACAAAATTTAAAAAATTACTGACCATCTACTACATAAAATAATAATAATTTTAATCCATGTGTTATCATTTAAAAATATAAAATTTTGAGAGATTTAAATAGTTTATAATATAATAATTTAAAACTTCATAAATTAAAAGTAATTAGTTGGGAGTTTGTGCATTGCACGGATTTAATTTTTATTATATTTTATAAATGAAAATATAATAGTTTTATAAATTGATTATTTCTATGGCAAGTATTAAACTATCATTTTAAAAAATCAAAATAAAAGCTAATTAATATTTTTTTTATAAGAGTATAAATTTCATAATGATATCAATCTCAAATAAATTAACAAGTGAATTATAATTGTTAGCCCTCTTGGTTTGATGTTGATTTTGATGATAATAAAATAATATAAATATGTTATTTGTAATAACAAATTTGTTTGAATTGATTAAGATATTAGAAATTATGACCATTTCTTAATTATAGGTTAACACATTCAAAAGGATTTGAATGACGTTTAAAAAGATTTGAATGACATTTAAAAAGAAGTTATTGAATGCAAATGTTTAGAGGAAGCATACTTGGAGAAGTGCAAGAAAACAATTTAAGATAGCTGAATTTCAGTGAGTCGCAGGCGCGACCACTTGTAGTCGCAAGCATGACGCTAGGAACAAGTTTGGTCACAAGTGCGACAAAGTCAGTCGCAGCCTTGAAAAGTTTCTAGTCGCAGGCGTGACACTTTTCAGTCGCGGGTGCAAAACTAATTTGAGAAATTCTAAAATCATCCAGTAGCTTCAAGATGAACAGTGTCTCTCCAGTAGCGGGCGCGACACAAAAAAGTCGCGGGTGCAACTAGGTAAAGTTACGGGAGTAACAAGTTTATTCGCGGGAGGGAAATTAAAATGAAATTTTATCAAATCATCCAGTAGCCTTAGATGAATAGCGTCTCTCCGATAGCGAGCAAGACGCATGAAAGTCGCAGGCACGACTCGAGAAATTCAAAGGCACGAATCGGAAAACTAACAGATTTGTATATATCTAGAGTGATGCCAAATTCTGTATAAATTGGGAGAAGTTATTAGGACAAACCATATATGGATAGAAAGATATGAATGTCTAGTTTTAGGAACAAAAATTGGATTGAGTATTGGATATTGGAAAATGAAAATATGAATTTTTGAAGGAATTATGCTCAAACTGGCAGACTAGGACAGAATAGATGGGACAACTTGAAAATATTGCTGGGAATCATAAAAAAAAATTTGAGCATAAAATTTCACATAATTGAAGCTCTAGATATATAGAAGAAGAATCAAGTGATTTGGAGTTCTATAGAAGTAGAAATTGAAAAATTAGTGAAACATGCTCAAACTATCTTATAAATTAGAGCAATAAAATGTTATGATTTTTTAGGATATGAAGATGGATTATTTTGAAGTTAAGTTAAACTACAAAATTGTATTAGACACCTTAAAGTTTCCAAAAAAAAAAAACGGTTCATGATTTGGAGCTGTATAACTTGAGATATGAAGAAAACAAATCGCAGGTACGACACTAGAAGTCGCGGGCGCGACATTTCTTCAAAAAAGTCCAATAGCAAAATGTCATTTTTATCGTGGGCGTGACTCAGGCATAGCGGGCACGACTGTCGTGATTCTGACAATAAAAATAACCGTTGAAAAGGGTTCTAACAGCTATATTTTGGACCCCAACGGTCATATTTTGATCCAAGACTATAAATATAAGATAGTATGAAGCTCAAACAGGTTGGAGAACTTAAGATTAACAAGAGATTAAGTGTTTGAGAGATTAAATCAAATTAATTCTTGTATTTACTTTAAATGAGCTGAAATTGTTAAAGCACCTTTAGTTGTGCTATTCTTTGAGTGTTGAAAAAATTCTTGTAAGGGGTTTTTCTATTTCTACTCTTTTGTAATTCTTATTGGGTTTGAGTGTGAGCCTTAGAAAACACTTGTATAGGTTTGAGTGTGAGCCTTTGAGAAAACACTTGTAAAGGTTTGAGTGTGAACCCGTAAAACACTTG